>CAUYLG010050731.1:0-71276 GCA_963573385.1 Cacajao melanocephalus | reverse complement strand
GTATTCTCCTGTTCTGTGACAGGTCTTTTCCCCCTGTTTTTGGAATTTTTCTTTTTTTATGAGCACAGTTTTAGTAAGGGTCACTTTATAATTAGTACTTTTTGTGCCCTCAAAAAATCTTCATTTTTAATTCATGATATTTTCGTACTATCTTCTACAAATTTTATTATTTTGCTTTTCACCCGGTTCAAGCAATTCTCCTGCCTCAGCCTCCCGAGTAGCTGGGACTACAGGCGCGTGCCACCACGCCCAGCTATTTTTTTTTTGAATAGTATGACAGTGCAGTTAAAAGATTCGGGAAATTATTTCAATGAGGTATTTAGTCATCTCCCTGTTTCAGCTTGCTTGCAGCTGAATGCTTCTTAGGCACACTTCCTTTACTGCCAGGAGTCACTGATAAACATTTAATAAAATTGCAGTTTGAATCCCCATGGTTCTGTTTAAGTCTATGTTCCTGAATTTGTTTTGATTACTTTTGTCTAATAACTAGCACATTCTGAGCAGGTAGTAGAATCATACAGTAAGTATATTTTGAATGAAATTGAATTTTTGACCAGCTTTAGAGGAAGCCTCCCACACATGAATATGTGTGAGTTTCTGAAAACGAGGGAACCCATGAAGGTGCATCTTGATATTTGAGATAAGAAGGGAAAGGTTTAGAGTGGAAGAATGTCTAGTTGTCTTAACAGTGTTTAGAATTGAAATTTGGTGTCTATTTATTTTGTAAATTATTTCCTCCTCTTAAAATAAATTCAACAGGCTTCTTCCCCATCATTTTCAAACATTCAGGTCTCTGATCCTTAAAAAGTTACCTTCCCTTGCTGTATGGCAAAATGTAATTTGCAAGTTCCCTGTTTCCTCCTTTCCCTCAGCAATTGCTGCCTCCGTTCCTCTGATTGTGCTGTGCCCTTGGTGGCCTCAGTCCCCTGGAACCTGCCAACCAACACATTGTTCACAGCCCATCCCAGAAGCCCTCTCCGCCTCCCCTGTAAACCTTGTCCTGCTCCTCTTGCCAGTGTCCCTTTTCTGTCCTTTACACCCTGCAGAGTTTTCTTTATATTACTTTTAGGTACTCACGTTTCCATCTTCTGTACGTATCTCTCCCCATTAGAATATTAGGACATGTTGGGGATAGCAGTGTGTCTTACTTGCCTTTGCAATCTCGACAGTGCTCAGTACAGAGCCTGGCACGTAGCAGAGGTTGAAATAAATATCTCCTGGTGAGAGAGGAAAAAAATGAATATATTAAAATGTGTCTATGGTGCTCTGCAGAAGCTAGACTTGGTAGATGGAGTATAAGGGAATGAAGAGGGGGTGAATGTTTGCTACTTCTGTATATTTGAAGTCTTTGATCAAACAGAAGACAATTTCTCTTCAAACTTCATGTCAGTTTGTAGGCCAGGCTGCCAGGGTTTAGGGTACCTCATCGCTTCCTGCATCTGGAAGTAAACTCAGAAGCTCAAAGCTCACCAGTCTCCTACTGTATCTTTTCTGCCAAGATGCCTCACATTTCCCTCCTAGCTGGGGCCAGAGGAGCTGGCCATCACTCAAGTAGGTCAGCCCCAGGTGAAACTGACCTCTCAGCCTCCTTCTGGGCACCCTGTGGGGATCTAGAGGGGTGTTCGTTCAAAGAGCAGCTCTTCTTTAGGTTTACCCTTTGCACAGAAGAAATCTGGCTAAATTTTCTCCCTTTCCTGCCTTTCTGTGATTATATGTATTTTAGTGATTGCTAAATTTGAACTAAACCTTGAAACTAACTGCTGGCTTTCAAAAACAACCAATCTGAACTCACATTTTCTAGTTTGTCAGATTTGGGGGATTTTATTAATATTTTCGTCTTTAAGAAACATCAGCTGGCTGAGTGTAGTGGCTCATGCCTATAATCCCAGCCCTTTGGGAGGCCAAGGTGGGAGGATCACTTGAGCCCAGGAGTTTGAGACCATCCTGGCCAACATAGGGAGACCTCATCTCTACGAATAATTTTAAAAATTAGAAGGGCATGGTGGCACATCGTGCCTGTAGTCACCGCTACTCAGGAAGTTGAGGTATGAGAATCATCTCAGCTTAAGAGGTCAAGGCTTCAGTAAGCTGTGTTCATGCCACTGCACTTCAGGCTGGGTGACAGAGCCAGACTCCATCTCAAAAAAATAAATATCAATTGACATTGGCATAAATATTTTAATATCTTCTTCTTCAGTCATATGTTTTCCAAAGACAAGATGAAAGCCTCTCCATTCAAACCAGTTTGACCATGTTCGCAACACCATGCTCAGGTATAATTGTTGAGTGAAGGCTATTACTGACTCACAACGAATTCATCTACAAATGCCATGGTTCCTTTTTACAGATAGAGCTCTTACACCTCCCCATTTGGAAAAAGAAAAAAGGAAACCTACTGCAGGAACAACCAAAACTGGAATTTGTTTGGCTAGCAGGCAGTAAGCCACATTCATTTCTGAGGACACAGAGGCAGTTCAGTCTTCTCAGGGACTTCCACAGTGATAAAGAGCCATGCTTGGTCCCAGCACCTTGGAAGGCCGAGGCAGGAGGATTGCCTGAGGCCAGGAGTTTGAGACCAGCCTGAGCAACATGGTGGGACTGCCCCTACATCTCTATTAAAAAAAAAAAAAAAAAAGCAGTGCTGATGGGTGATCTCCCCTACTATCCCCCTCTCCACCCAACTCCCTCACGTCCATGTAACCCACGGTGCCCCTAGAGGTAATTCCTAGCATCCTCAGAGCCCCTGTCAAACTATTGTTCATAAAGAGAAAACTGTTCTTGAGTCATTTCCCAGCTAATCTTAGGGAGGTGGGACAGGTATTGTCTAAGTGAACGATTATACAATTAACAATATCTACAATAAGGGGGTAACGCAGAAAAAATGTAATTTTCTGGATATGGGATCAAATTCTGGTTTGGGATTTTGAAACTTAATGCTGTGGTGCAGGCCAAACTGTGGCTCTTGGAAAATGTGAAGAAATGCATTAGACAGAGAGAAAATACAGTCAGATTAGTGCATGCCAGAAGCTTCTTATAGGAGCATTCTTCAATAATGTTAAGAAAATGGTTCATAGCACTATTGCTAATATAGGTAAAATGGCTGCTTTAAGAAAAAAGCAAACAGTTTCCATTTCAGAGGCAGCCAAATAATCAGTGATTTGATTTCTAATAGTCATGTTTGTCATGAAGATTCTTATAATGAGATTATATAGCCAAATTGATTTCCCTGTTGACTTTATCAATACATCATCAAGTACTTCTGAACCTCCCCTCCAGAATTCTTAAAAATGTCCTACAATAATCTCACCAGAAAACTGTGTTCTGTATTTTATGATTTTTTGTAGGTCTACCTACAGCTTTGATTATTGCTGTTGTAAGTAAGGCAAGAATTGTAATTAAGAAATACATGAATATGATACAATATTATAGTATACACAGTTATATGTAATTAATTACCCTGTTGCCCCTTTACTTGATTTTATATTCATGTTGAAAGCTCTTAACTGTGCATGTATAATTGATTCACTATGGTAAATGTGGTTGTTTTAACAAAAAGTTTCAATTAAGGTTTTGTTCAACAGTGTAATTCTCCTTATTCAATTGTGTCTTTAGGAAAATCAAATTCAACTTATGTCATATCATTTTTGGGACTATATCCTGTTATAAGTGACCACCCTGCTAGCTAGAATAATGGAAGATGAGTCAGAATTTCTTTCTTCCTTCCCTTGTTTTCCCTGTGTCCTTTTCCCAGAAGATAGCTTTCTATGGAATAAATTTCCCCAGGCACCATTTGTCCCGTTCTTTGACGTAGGTACTCAAAGACTACTAGACTTTTGTAGTTGTTATACACACACACACACACACACACACATATTTTAATGCAAACACAGTAGCACCTCTCTCACCATTGTTCTCTTTTTTAAAAACTAGAATAAAATTTGGAGAAGTTTTGGTAGGCCTTGAGAGCATGAAAGGCCTTCTGGGATGTTCTGAAACTAAGACTGCGGTTTTATCCCATGATTGAAGAAGGGAAAATATCTGATTGTTGGCCTCATGGAAATTTTGGGTAACTAAAGTATTTGTATGCTAAATATTCCTTCAAATGGAGAAATTGAGGTTAAGCAAAAATAGATGATGGGATATAATATAAATACCTTGCCAGATTTAGTAAGCTTGCTACGGTCAAGCTGTCTTCACAAAAAAAGTCCCTCTCCCAACCCCCAGAATGGCTTCTGTGTTGAGATCTGTTAGCATCTTGTTTTGGATGTCCCCAGTATGGTAAAATGTCATAGGAAGTTCTGCTACGTGTCTATGATGAGCAGCAGGTGGGTGCACACTGTTCTGTTAGGGCCATCAAACACAGACTCATGTTTCAGCGTCTGTCATCAATCACTTGGCCTTCATACTGTCATATACTCTTTATTCCTTTTTGTTCCTTCTCAACTTGCCTACCTATTCATGTGTGAAAGAACACTTTTCTTCCTAACCACTAACAGGTTCAACAGGTTGTTTTACCTCCTAGCTTCCTCTTGATCCCTCCCACATCCTCTTTGTGCTCTAAGAGCAGGGGAGCACACTCAGATGATTATAGTCTATCATTTTCAATATGTAACTTTATGTTGCTGTTTCTCCAGGCATATCAAAGTAAAGCCATGGGGTGAATGGAACACTTAATTTAGATTATTTTACTGAGCTTTTAAAAAAATTGAATTACCCCCATACCAGTAAGTGAGAGGTACATGCAGAATGGCTACATGCAGTGGTATTTCTCAAATCTGTTCAAATTAGACTGGCATAGCATGGGCTAGAGACAAAATCAGTAGATTCACATTGCTAGACGGTACGACACATCAGACATTTAGAGATTATTTTATACAAAGTCATTACTAAGTAGATTCTCCTAAAACAAATAATATGACCACAAAAAGTTTATTTAAGAGACATCAGGGACCCTCACGCTCAGCCTCTGCTCAGTGCCATTTTAACACAGCCATGTCCACATCCACGTGACCATTGCAGATCTGTTTGGGTGGCTTAGCTCTTATTGAAGACAACCAACAGGACCTGGGCCAGATGGTGGAAATTTTATCCCTAGATTTGTTTAACGAGAAAAACAAGAAGTATGAGCAATTTTCTGTAAAACAGAAAGTCAAAGGAGCAGATGATGTCAATAAGGAAAAAAGAAATCTGGCAGGAATTTGATATCATGCCCTCAGTTATCTGTGTTTTCATAAGTCGCATATCCAGAGTGCTTCTTAGATGGTGTGTGTCTACAGTTAGTTTAAAAACCTTAGGCCTTTTACAATTATTGTTAAGAAATTTGAAATTATTTTAAGTAATAGTCTAAAGATTCTAGTACAAAGGAAGAATGTGAACAAATCCTTGGAGTTTGTGATAAAGAAGTGAGTTGCAGGACACCAAAAAACAAAATGTACCTTTGGATTTATGAGCCAATGAAACACCAAAGCCACTGAATTTTTTTCCCACTACAGTAGAAAGCAGCTCTTAAGTACAAGCATGAAAACCAACAACAAAATTTCCACGTACTGAGAAAGGATAGTGAACTGAAGTGTGGTACCTGAGGTTCCAGTGTGACACTTTAGTTGACAAAGGGTCTTGATGGTTTATGCCCGAACAGAAAGGTTCTAGGATGGGAAGACTACAAATGTTAATATTAAAAGCATATATTGTGCATCATAAAGATTCTAGACACTACTGGGCCTGTAAAAGACAGCTTATTCTGAATGGTTTTCTACCTCCTTCCTGGAGAACCCATTAGTTCCTTCTATAAAGATTCCTCTTCGATCTCTAGCTGTAGAGGCACAGGACCATTTCATGATTTTTTAGAAGTGTAACAGTGTGAAAAGCAAGCTTGTAAAATGAACTGCTTTCCTCCTCTTCCTACCTAATTTCTTTCTCCCTCTGCTCTAAAGACTAGGATGCCTCTTTCTGACCCCAGAGCTCATGTTTAACTCAGAAAGTATACTTTGCAAATGCCCTGCATGTTCTAATTTGTATGGTAGAAGGAGAAAATACCTTGTCTGAGAATCAATTTGACATCATTTTATCCCAACGGTCTTTGGAAGCCAAATCTCCCTTCCCCCTTTTTTGACTGTCTAAAATGCCCTTGCTAGCCAGACCCCTTTGCTAGCTACAGTGTTTGCACATTTCCTTGTTAATCAGCTGCGTCGGCTCGGAGACTGTGTGTTTTGGTGTTGTTTGTGTGTGCAATCTCGTGCCGCTTCCTGAACGCATGTGTCCCTTCCCTTCACAGCCTACTCGACACCCAGCACCTCCCCCGCAAACCGATTCGTCAGTGTTGGACCACGGGATCCAAGCTTTGTAAATATCCCTCAACAGACACAGGTGGGCCGCTCTCATCTTTTCTGTATGTGGTGCAGCTTGTATTATTCATCAGGTGCATTTTAACTTGTCTTTTGGCACAAAAGGCCGCATTTCCCAGACACTGTCCAGTCCTCCCTTTCCTCCTGATCCCACCGGCCACATTTCCATGTGTTCTCAGAAATCACAGAAAACTTTGCCTGCAATTTTTGCTTCTTGTATTGAGTGGGTAGAAGAGGACTTCCAGGTCAGAACTGTTTTAGCTATAGCAAAAAAGGTTTCCCTGTGTTAGCTAGCGTGTGTTTCCTTTTTTAGGAATTCATGGCCCTCTAAATGCAAGCAGACTGAAGCAGGCCCCTACAGAACTTGAAAGTAATGTCTGGTTGCCAGTGACATCAGAGTGCATGCTGGGTGTGGAGGGACCAGCCACTCCTCTGTATTCATTAGAGGGTCCCCAGGAACCTGGCAAGCTTTCTAAATGAAAGAGGGGGGAAAGGGTGTGTGAGCCCTATTAAGTTGCTGGTGTTGGTCCAGAAATAAGACATGTTTGTTAGTGGTTACTGCTGGCCACTGGGAAGGAAAGTGTGGTGGGTGGCAAGGGGTGTGTGTGAGTCATATCTGAAGCAGGTGATGAGAGAAGAGGGATGCCTGGACATCTAGAGCTTGTCTGCCCATAGACAGTTGTGTTTTGTGCTAGCCTAGGTCAAGGACAAGAAATCTTTTTGAAAAGTTTTGGAATGGCTGCTGTACATTGAGCAACAGTGAAAGTTTTTAAGTTCGAAGTTAGTATAGGTAGAGGTATTTAGAGGTTTGTGAAATAGAATTAGATTCACGTTTTGAAATCAACTACTCTGTGATTTCCTAATTAGAATATGACCATATTTTATCATAATTAACATAAGGAAAGTATTTTCTCTGTAAGGTTCTTAGCATGGTGTTTGAAAACATTCTTGGAGCAATTTTGTGCACATACCTGGGTGTGGAATCTCCAGATGCCTAATTTACAACTATCTGTGTCTGTTTGTAATATGGCCAGGTGCTTATGAATGGGATAGATTTGCCTTCCTGGGTCCATTTGCTCTCTCTGTAAAGGGCTTTGGTTTATTGCTATGTCGACAGCACAGGTTAAACTGCATTGTATCTGAAGCCTTCCTCACACTGAAGCAGGGTCACAGAAAGTACAACATCAGCAGAGAAGGCAGCTGGGAGGAGAGGGGGAGCCAAAAGGGGAGGGAGAAGGTTGGTTAACTCTTGAATTTCCCACCTCTGCTGTTTCTTCTTAAACTGGCCTGCATGTGGCATCTGGGATTAAAGTGTGCTATTCAGTACCTTTTATAAAAGTCTTTCCGTTATTTGCTTATTTTCCCATACTGTCAGATGTTCAAGTGAATCTGAAGTTGCATAATTACCTGTAAAGCATTAAAACACAACAACATAATTTAATTTTGTACATTTGGCATTCAGTGTCCAAGTTCAATGAAAGGGGGAGAACTGGAGATGGTGGCTCTATATTGGATAATTGTTTTTCCAAAAGCACAAATGTCCTCAAGTTGCTTCATTAAGTGCTTTAAATGTCCTGTTTGTATTTTACATAGCATTTTTTATGTAAGCTGTGATTCACAGCCCTGAAATTGTATGCTGTGTTACATTCAATTTATTTCTCTATAATCAAAATGTATTCTATTCCACTGTGGCTTTGCTTCACAAATGCCTTACTTAACCCAGAATTGGAGTCCTCATAATGCTGACCGCAAAAATTCAATTCTTAAAAATCCAGATTTTCCACGCATCTGGATGAATGATGTCATGTAGGCCCAATATTGGCTGGCATCTGGAACTGAATTTGGGTTTTTTTTTGTTTTTTGTGTTTTTTTGGTTTCTGCTAAATATTTGGCATCAACAGCTTAAATGTTTCTTACCATAGTGACACCTGCCACATTTGGCTTGAAAAAAGCCATTCCCAGTTGTCTAATGGAGTTGTCATTTCCACCCTCCCCACCAAAAAAAGATATTTTGAGGTAAAAATTACGTGCTCTAAATATTTTAATTTTAAGGTATATATATTAACTCCTTAAAGAGGGAAGAGTTTTCTGGAATCACTTAACATGTTAGATGTATGTAGATATAGATAATAAAAATAATAATATACCTTAAAAAATAAGTTCCCTTTCAAGAGGACATGAGTTCAAAGGGGAATTTTTGAGAAGAATTTTTCAAAACATAATTAGAACATGGTCTGCGGACTTCCTAGGCAAACTTGTGTTTTTCTATATTGATACCCTTGTTATAAGACATGACATTTATATTAATTGAATTACAGGAAAAGTTATCTGGGAAAACAAAATTTGGCCTTCTACCTCTGGAGAAATAAGAATTGAAGAGTCACCCAATCAGATACTTAGGCTTTCTAAATGTAGAATCAGTATCTCGTACATAAATCTATAAACAAATGCAAAATAAAATGGCCTTTCTGCTCCCAAAGACCAGTGTCCAGTGGAAATTTCTTAAAATGCCTGAAGCATCATCCTGTAGAAGATGGAATTGATGGGGTCTCTGTTTTTCCAAGTGGGTGGAAATTGAACCAATGCAGACATTGTAACTAGGCAACTTTCAGACTATCATAAGATCTTTTTTAAGAAAAAGAGTCATTTGATTGTATATTGTCTCTACTGGGCATTTTCTTTGTATTAAGTCCATGAAGTATGTGATGCAGCTTATCTTTATAGTCATCCAGTAGGATAGATCTCTACTTTATAGATGTAGAAGCTGAAACAAAGGAGATTGTTGATTTTCCCAAGGCTATGCCATAGTCAGGAGTGGAACAAGAATTTGCACCCACTTCTGTCTGACTCCAAGGCCTGTAGTCTCTAACCACTGTATTATGTTACTGCTCATGAGCTGGTGAGCTCTTTTCCTGGGAGATAGTCCAACGGAGACTGATGCTCACTTCTCAGGAATACTACTGGCGGATTCTCTGCTTTTATTCCTGAGACTGCATTAAAATCTAATCATTAATGTATACCCCCAAAAATGGAAAGCAAAGTTTCAGAGAGACATCTGTTCACTCACAGTTGTAGCAGCATTCTCCACAATAGCCAAAAGGTGGAAGCAACCCAAGTTTCTATTGACAGATGAATGAATAAACGAAATGTGTTCTATATGTAGAATGGAATACTACTCATCCTTTAAAAGGAAGGAAATGCTGACATATGCCACAACATGGATGAATCTTGAAAACATGCTAAGTGAAATAAGCCAGTCACAACAAAATAAATACCGTATGATTCTACGGATGTGAGGTTACCTAGAGTAGTCAAATTCATAGACGTGGAAAGTAGAGTACTGGCTGCGGGGGGCTAGGGGGAGGGCAGAATGGAGAGTTGGTGTAAAGGGGTGCAGAGTTTCAGCTTTGAAAGATGAAAAGAGTTCTGGAGATGGATGTTGGTGATGATTGCACAACAGTGTGAATGTACTGAATCCCACAGAACTGGACACTCAAAAATGGTTAAGATGGTAAATGTTGTTTGTGTGTATTTCACCACAGTTTTTAAAGTGTGATCATTAAATTAGCTCTAAAGTCCTCTTCACCTCTTAGGAGTCAAAAATTCTGTAAAACAGCACAGGACAAGTGGACTGTTTATAAAAGTAATCATGTGCTGACTGCTCAGAAAAGCACTAATTATCGTGCCCAACTCATAGTGGGTACTCTGCATACATTGGTTGAGTCTAAATGATTTAGAAGGAACTTTACAAAATAATGACTTTTTCTTATTACATTCATAATACATGTTAATTGTGGAAAATACAGATGAGAAAAATAATAAAAATCACTTGTAGTCCTGCTGTTAACATTTCTGTATAAATCCATTCAGAATGTTTCTATGCATACAAATATATTGCAAAAAGTGAGATCATATTATATACACTGTTTGGTAGCCTGCTGTTTCTTCCCCTTAACAATATATTATGGCCTTCTTTCCATGTAAATTGGAAAAATTGAATATTGGCTTTTATTGCACCTATTCATCATCTGTAATGATTGGTAGGGAAAGATAAGATGGATAATTGAAAGCCATTTTTCCTCCTCTTTCCCTTCTAGTCTATTTTGTTTCTCCAGAGAATTCCTCCCTTGACTGAAGCAGAACTGCCTTCTCTTTAGCCTTGCCTTGAGCTAGTTTTCTTTCAAACTGCCTTCCAATTGCATTGTATATCTCGCCCTGGCTTTCGGCTTTGTTTGAACATTCCTGCCGAGTTATCTATCCCATTCTTCCACCTGGCTTGTCTGCTACCTCTGCTACCATCATTGCCTCTCATTTTTTTCCTCCTTCTCCATGTTGTCACTGATCATTGAGATGAGAGGTGGCCACCTCCCTACAGCCTTTAGAACACCCATCGATTCCGAGAAACTGTGGCCACTTGTCCCACCCTGAATCTCTTATTTTTCAACATTGTCCCATGACAGCTGATATTAACATATAGAAAGGTCTCTGGGGCATACAGTATTTACTTCACTTTAGACACTGTTCACGTGCCCTGCACACCCACTGAATGATAGAATGCAATAATAGAGAACATGCCATTGTTTCAAATAGCGGAAAGCCAATGGCCATTTCAGTTGCATCCCATAACTTAATCTGATCCCTGAAAATGAGAACCATTAAGAGGAGGCATTTATTTAAAGAAAAAAAAGTTAATATTTCATCATCAAGTAATAAATAGAAATACCAATTTCCACACAGGAGGACTGAGGAAAGAACTCATTTTGATTCAGGTTCTAGTTTAATCAAAAGGTTTAAATAAAATGCTTAACCTGCAGAACTCCAATGAAGACTAATTCTTTAAAATGAAAAATTAGTGCAAACAATATTAAAAACAGGCATTTCCTCCTTACCCCCCAAATCTATCACTGTTCTGCATCAACAGAATTGTGGTATCTGAAATGCTATTTAAAACCAAATTAGCATTTGGACTATTAGAAGAATCGCTTGGCATGGCATTGGCCTGATTTGTTGACAAAAAGGCACAGGTGCTATAACCTTTGCTTAATAAATCATTTAGCTGCCTGACTTGCAAGCAGTGTGATTGCCTTTGCCTCATGAAATTTACAAATGTATGCACCAGCCACACACTTCACTGTGCTGGAAGCTGGCTGATCTGGAGAGGTCCCTGCGTAGCTAAATTATGGGCATGACACCCATTGTCTGCCTCTGGTGGGGGTGCACCTGGAATGGGGGAGGTAGAGATCATGGAGAGCATTTTGAGCTGTTTCCATTGTGTGTGTCATATTCCTGAAGCTCCATCTGAGAAACCAAAGCTTAGGCCATCTGCAGAACTCTTCGTAAGTTCCTTTCTTCAGTCATTTAATGTTTACTCCATTACTTGATATAGACTCAACACCTACAAAGTACAGGGAATAAAAACTCTCCTCGAGTTGTTTAAAGTCTAGCAGAGGAAACAAATGTGAAGAAATAATAGTAATGACAACATCAACATCAAAAATGCAGTGTGATACCAGTACTGTAAGGATTTGTCTAAGCAGCTTTAAGACCACAGAGTTGGGTATAAGAACTTTCCAAAGAGTGGACGTGGCAGAAGAGGCTGGATAGTTTTTCCTTCCTTGTCCTTATCTAGCTTGGGCCTGATGATGTGGTTCTTGTACACTATACTTGTTTTTTCTCTGCTTTTAATTTTTGCCAATCAGATGGTAGATTGTGTTTTAGCCCATCCCAATAAGAGAGACATGTTCAGTTCTGTCTTCCCTAGAACACATAAAATTAGAATCCTTTACTGCTGCACAAGGCTCAGCCAATAACCCCTTCACCCCTCATTTCCAAGAAACAGCCCTCCTGATGGTACGTCCTCACGTGTCCACACAAGCGCACTTGAGATTGCATTTCAGTTAGCTGAAGCCATTTCCTGCCTCCTGCCCACCCTAACAGGAGCTGCCTGGGTGTAGAAGGTTAGATACCACACAGAAGTTCAAGGAGCAGCTGGAGAGTTACAAAGACAAGAAACTCAGATTTCCTTAGAGGAAAAAATATATATATACACACATATATAAAATAAATATAAATGTATAATATATATGTTATATAAATGTAAATGTATATTTTATATATTTATATATTCATTTTATAATTTATGTGTTATATATACTTACTATATAATATACATTATATTTCATTATAATATATATTCTATATATTTATATGTTATAAATATATGTCATAATCTATATTCTATATATTTATATATTATAAATATATATGTCATTATAATCTATATTTATATATTATAATATGTATTTTATCATATATAATATATGTTCTATTTTTATATATAATATATAATATAAATTAATATTAATATTTATTATATCAATATATATCTATGTCCCACCCCTCCCAACCCTACCTCATCTTCTAGTTAGAAGTGGATTTGAACATTTCAGTTTCAAGCCCACACAGCTAAAAACTCCCCAGATCAGAGAGGAATGGCAGATAAAATTCCATTTTCTCCTGACTTTGAGCCAAGTTAAAAGTCTGATTGGCCAAATGAGTATCCTACAGTACCCATGCATGCTAGGTTCTGTGCCTGCACTCACCGCAATACTCAAGAGCCCTCTAAGTTTGGTGCTACATTCTTATTTTACAGATGAGGAAACCGAAGTTTCAGAAGAGTAAATTTGTCCCATGGTGATTGAGGTAGCTGACATTTGAACTAGTCAGTCTCCAGAACTTCTGTTTTTTCCAAATATTATCTGCATCCCCAGTTGTTTGTAGTAAAAGGTTACTGACCATTTTCTCTTTAAAAGAGTCTAAGATTGACTCACACTCCTATATCAGGGAATCAGAAGCCTTGAAGTTAGTCCCAGTGCTCCCTGGCTCCAGTGGGACTGTGCTGAACTTAGTTCTTCTGAAGATCTGCCCTGGTTTCCTGTTAGTTCATGCCTCTGTGAAACCAAGACTGAATTCATTCTCTCATCCTGCCTGGGAAGAAGACCGTTACTAATGATACTAGTCTGCATCTGTGAGAATAGCTATCCCTATCCTCTGTCCAGAGACCACATAGCAGAGCAGCTAAGATAACTCCTTTATTTTCAGATTTCAGTTGAAGCCGTATTCCATCACTTAGAAGCATTCTATGTGTTTCATTTTTGTTGTTGTTGGTTTCTTTTTTTCACAGTAATTCTGCTTATCTAGCCTAGGTTTTTAACTGTAAAATAGTGAAAATTGTGAGATATAAAATACATGTGTGTATACACACACACACACACACACACACACCCCTCCTATGGTTTTGAGTCTTAAATTCTGTCAGTGTAGAAAAAGTGTTTAACACCTAATGAACACCTGACAAATGGCAGCTTTCATTGTTTGTTTGATAACTAAACTCTTACTTTCTGGATTACAAAGTATTTTCTCATTTGATCATAAGAGTTATCCTTTGGATGAGTTCATGTCCTTTGCAGGGACATGGATGAAACTGGAAACCATCATTCTCAGCAAACTTACACAAGAACAGAAAACCAAACACCACATGTTCTCACTCATAAGTGGGTGTTGAACAATGAGAACACACGGACACAGGGAGGGGAACATCACACACCGGTGCCTGGGGAATGGAGGGCTAGTGGAGGGATAGCAGGGGGTGGGGGGATTGGGGAGGGATAGCAGTAGGAGAAATACCAAATGTAGATGACGGGATGATGGATGCAGCAAACCACTACCATGGCACATGAATACCTATGTAACAAACCTGCACGATCTGCACATGTAACCCAGAACTTAAAATATAATAAATAAGTTAATTAAAATTTTTTTTAAAAATAGTTATCCTTTGAAGTAGGCAGAGCTATTATTATTGTTATCCCCACTATATAGGTTTAAAAACTGAGGTTTAAAGAAGGGAAGTGACTTTCCCAGAACCACATATCCAGAGGTCAGTAGAGCCAGTACACAAACCCACTTCTGATTCCACATATCCTATCAAGGAAGGACTTGTGTGTGAGCCATTCAGCACAGGCTGCTCTGTGGTCAGAACCTACTTACCAAAAGCAGCCATCCAGCAAATTAAGAAGCCTCTGCCTACACCCTGCAAGATCCTAACTCTGTAGGTTGTTCATTGAGCATCAGCCCTAAAGGTGCCCAAAAAGCCTGTTTAAATTGAGCATGGCTATTCTTCCCTTGCATAGGCAGGAGCCTAAGTGAACCATTTCTCTCCTTACGCTAAGTTGTGCCCCAGAAAGGCCTTCCCAAGAGGAGACAATGTCTCTGGGAATGGTAAGGACTGGCAGAAAGTAAATGCACCCCCCTAGAATCTAAAGGGAAAGGAGGTACCTAAATTGAGGTGGTGCCTGGTCACTTTTTTCTCGTATGTTCTCAGCTCCAGTAGCAGGTGTTGAATAGTAAGCAACACCTCGCAGAGATGAGTTACTCATGCAATCTGCTTCCCCTCCGTACTACTGTGGGCAGGAGTGAATCGTCCCAGCTTCTCTAGCTCCCACACCAACCTGTAAGTTCTTGACACATTCTCTTCACATACACTTGGCGGCTGACTCACTGACAGGCTATGAGACACTCTTAAAATAAATTTTTCAATGAACAGAGTCTTTGTCTTTCAAGTTTTAATTTGGCAGCATGTTGTAGACATGCTTGGCCAGAGACTTCACTTCTGGACAAAGTTCGAGCCATTAATTCTAGATACTGGTCACCTTTTCTCTCAGTTCCTGTTCTTCCTGTCACATTTAAGCATATGTTTTGATTTCGATTTAGCCTTTTTGTTTGTTTGAGTTTTACTTTGTTCCACAAAGATTTGGGGGATCTTCTTAGTTGAAACAAATCGATGATGATTGTAATCATTAAGGTCTCTACCATAGTATCTGGAACACAATAGGTGCTCAGTAAATACTGCTTCCCTTCTTGATTCCTTCGTTTTTTAGCATTAAAATGAGAACAGTGGCAATAGAGAAGGGGAAGGTAAAAAAGAGATTTCACAGGAAATTTTATGGGGGAAGAAGGGAAAAGACTAAAAATCTGCTATCCATTAAATTAGCACTTGGAATTGTGGGAAAGGGAGGACAGAAAATGTTGGGGAAAGGGTTGGAAAAAGGAGCTGTGAGTTGGTGGAGAGAACTGACAGGAACTAGATCAGAAGTTGATGATAGGCTTGCAGGGAAGTCAGACAACCATAGTGCCAAGTGCAGAAACGCCATCAACATTTCTAGCTTTTAGATGGGTCTCACGACAATGCTTCTGATCAGTGACGTTCTAGGATACTAAGGGAAATGTACTGGGTACTCAGCAGGTTTCTCTGGGGGAACAGGAGGAAAAGTCATGATTTGAGGAGTAGGACAGACCTGTTCTCACATCCTGGCTATGTCATTTATCTGAGTGATCTTGGGTATCTTACCTTGTACAATTCAGCTTTCTCGTCTGTGAAATGAAGGCAATAGTAGTATCTACCTAATAGGGGGAAAAAAAAACCAATTAAGTGTGGTTTAAGCCAGTCAGGATTATTTTTCTCAGGTAACAAGAAATCTGTGAGTGAGTGGTGGTTGGCCTTATTTCAGTGCTGCATGAGACCAGCAGGAACCCATGCCCTTCCAACATTCTGCGCTGCCTTCCTCGGTATGCTGCCTTTTCAGCCTCATGCTTAGAGCCTCTGACTGCAGCTCCAAATAACATAGTCACATCAGACCTTATTTTCCCTCTAGTATCAGGGAAAAGGCCCTGCTATTCCCCCTCTGCACCCTGCCAGCAAATTTCTATGTAGGTCTCATTGGTTAGACCTGGGTCACATTCTAATCTCTAGCTGCAAAGGATGTTGAGGAAATCAGCAGAAGATTATCTTGATTGGCTCAAATCATGACCCATCACCCAGGACCAGTCACATTTGCCTCTCTAAGCAAAACTGTCCCAAGGAAGAAGGGGCAATAGATAGTGAACAGGAAGTTAACAGGATCTGCCATATTCTTTTTTCCCATTCCTGATAGGTTTCATGCACTTTTCAACTCCATTAGTTGCACTTGACCGTCTTGTCTCTGAAATCTTGGTTTCTTACCCTGCCTTTCCTCTGCACACTCCCTGTGCGTTTAGGAGATGTGTATGCTGTGTGTGTGACTGTGCAGAGGGCATTTCTCTTCAGCCTCTGAGGTCCAGGATTTGGGCAGAAGTCCTGGCGTTTTGTGCAGACCAGCTCCCATGGGGCTGGGTCACTGTGTGCTGGTTAAACATGGACTCTGAAAAAACCAAGTTGGAGGATATGTGCCTTTGTGATTGCAGGGGAGCTCTGTGAAACCGTGCCCCTCGGGTGCCCTCCCAGGTGCTTACCAAACAGGCAGCAATAGGTTCTGAGTTTCTCTTCTATGACTTGGAACCAGATGCTTCCTTTGCAAAAGAAACGAGCCTGGTTTTGCAGAGCTAAAGTCAACACGAGTTCAGAGAACAGGAAAATGAGTTGACCAGCCCTGCTGCATGAACTCTGAGGAGAGAACGCAGTACAGGTGGTGTTCTCACTGTCCACGAAGTCCTTGTGAAAATCCCATGCCCAAGCAATTGGCCTTACTGAGTATTTCTGCACTGTAAATAGTGACTGTTCACATGAGGAAAGGATTCAGCATTAGGAATCCTTTCGACACAGGCTTTCTCGGGGCTTCTAGTGAGTCTGAGGCCCTGAAAGTTCCCCTGACACACACAGTTGCAAGGACAGAACTTGTTGTCTGATCTCACGCGAGGCCTCAGTGATTCTTCCTGTCCACTTGTCTCACACCTGCCTGCTTACCTTCCTGTTTGTTTAGTGAGGATTTAGGCAGATTCTTTGATCAGTGCCCTGTCTTTTGGGGATATAGCTTTTCACTTGATCTTAGCCAAAAGGCCGAGAAGCAATAGGATATAGCCTTTCAATGGAGTCTATTCATTGAATTACATTCCACAGCACACGCCTCCCCCAAAATATTTGCATGAGAATTTTTCTTAAGGCCTCACATTGCTTCCTTTACAGCAGAGATGAAATAACTTAGCACTTCTAATTAGCTTTGCACTTTCCAAATGCTTTACACATTTAACTAATGAGTCACATGAGCTCGTGATAAGCTGGATCCCTTGTCTTGGAGCAGGGACACTAGGTTAGGACAGGCTGTCCTGGCCCTGTGTTCCTCACCCTCAGCACCCTCCTTCCCCAGAGCCTGAATGTGTTGGGATAATGGGGATGTCAGCTGGGCACAGTCGTTCTCAGCTCAGACCCTCACAGAGCTGCCTTAATAATGTGGGAAGCACCCTTTGCTGCCCTCCAAGACTTGAATATGCTGCATATAGCTTCTGCCCCTCTCAGGCACAGTCCTCCTTCCACTGATCCCTGGCAGTGTGTTCCTGTGTTTATGGGGAAGGAGTGGTACTGGGGAGGTAGAAAAACAACACAGTAGGTCTAGTAAGGGAACTGACCGTGGTAGGGACCTGTGCATCTTGGTACACAGAGAAACTAAGAGTCAAAATACCAGGATTCCTAGCTCATCTCTCCCACCCACCAGCTACATAAATTGATCTTAGGGAGGGGAAAGAAGCCAGAATTTATTAAACACCTACTATGTTCCTGGCACCATACTAAGCTGGAAGGGAGGCTAAAGAGATAAATGATCCAATCCCTGCCATACATAAGTCACAGAAAGAAAAGCAAAAAAACTAAAACGTTTTGGCTGGGCACAGTGGCTCACGCCTCTAATCCCAACACTTTGGAAGGTCCAGATGGGCAGATCATCTGAGGTCATGATTTCGAGACCAGTCTGGACAATATGGTGAAAACCTGTCTCTACTAAAAATACAAAAATTACCTGGGCGTGGTGGCAGGCACCTGTAATCCCAGCTACTTGGGAAGCTGAGGCAGGAAAACGGCTTGAACCCGGGAGGCAGAGGTTGCAGTGAGCCAAGATTGTGCCACTGCACTCCAGCCTGGACAACAGAGCAAGACCCCATCTCAAAAAAAAAAAAAGAAAGAAAGAAAAAAGAAACTAAGACGTGATTGGTGAAGTAACTGAAATAGGTATAATCCAGACAGAAGAGTAGGTAACTAACTCTGGGAAGAACCATGGAGCTCATGGAAGATATGCCACAGGAGAAGACACATGAGTGGTTTTGAAGGAGACAGATACACTTGGTGGGGAGAACATTCCAGACTAGGCAGGAGGAACAGTACACATAAAGGAACAGCAGTCTGTGTCTGAAGAACTTGGTCCTGTTTGGTGTGTGTCACTTTACAGTAGAGAGCAGAAAATGTTGAGTAGTGAGGCTGGGATGTTGTGAATAAATACATCCCTTTATCCACGGGTGGTTAAGCACTTGGACTCTATTCTGTGGGAGATGGGAAGCAGGTGACGGGCACAGTGGGATCTCTGTATGTGAAGAACCCTCTGCCTTGCTTGGTTCGATCCTCGTGAGATACAGGATTTTCCAGGGAGTAGTAGCATTAAGACCTATGGTCATGAGGTAGCTTCCTCTTCTGGGCAGCATAATGTAATAGAAAAAATATAAGCTTTGGAGGCAGACAGACCTGAGTTTGATTGGTCTCAGGATGTGACCTTGGAATAATTTTTAGCCTTTCTAACCCTCAGATGTCACATCTATAACATTATAAATGAATGCTTGCATTCCACTTAGAGTCGTGTAAAGACTCAGTCTGGTTAGGATGGAGAGCCTCCAGCACCCTGCCCGGACAATGGATGCTGCTTCTTTCAGCCCTCAGGAGTGAACCTCTGTGAGCACTGGAGGCAGGGTGCTCCTCATTTATCTTTAGGACAAGGGGCCTGTGACCACGAAGAAGAAACAGGAATGGTAATATGACGAGCACCCCAGACGTAATCTGGTAGCATTCTACCTGAGCTGAATCTCTTCTTATCCCATCCTCCCATGTCCGTTTTCCATAAGTTGTGCCATTAATTCTCTCATTAGCCAGTGGAGTGATATTTATTTATTAAGATCATACTTAGCATACTCCCAAGGAGCAAGTTAAAGTTCCACTAACATCGGCAGTTTCTGGTTGTAAGGATAAATTCACAGAGGAATCCATATGGAGAGTTTCTATGTGTCTTATAATTTCATATTAAAAAACGATTAAATTGTATGCTGGATGAGGGAGGAAAGGAAAAAAAATCCCAGTGCAAAAACAAGTTCTGAACCTAGGAGCACAGTTTCTGAATGTTTATTTTGTCAGATACACAGCTGACATGATTAGTTCTAATGGGGTGGTGATCCTCATTGAATTGCAGATTGGTATGAGTGACTGAAATACCGCAGGGACTTAAATAAGTGGTGCATACGGTATTACTTAGGCTGCATCCTTTAGCCAAGGTGAAGGCTTCATTTTCTGTCTGTTCTAACACACACACACACACACACACACACACACACACCCCTGATACATATGCATCCATCTAGTCCAGAAGCTCCACACTGAACATTAATTACCTATCTAGAGTAAGGCTGCTGGCCTTTACTTCCTTCCCTTTGCCCTGTGTTACCTGAGTGCGCCCCCAAACTCCCACACTCTCCAGTACAGATAATGGTGTATCAGATTAGTCTGCCTTGCTGCTGCGTCAAGACCCAGATCAATTTATTGACTCTGCCAGAGTGGCTGGTACAGTAATTGTTACAAGAGAAGAATAGAAAGTGAGAACGTGTACACATGAAAAATAAAAATGACGTTTTGTTCTCTCCTGCCCCCTCCCCCGCCTTTTTGCCTCATAGATCTTTATGTGTTTACACAGCAAAGAGCACTTTACTTAAGTTAATCAGGTCCTTCTACATTATTAATTGTGACAGGGTGCCACATGACAGGATGAGTATTATGGGAAGCATCGATCTCACTCTGATGGTGCGGACCTGGGCAGGTTTGGTATTCCTCTCCCTATCTCGCTGCTTTGGGGTCCCATCAAATCACATTTCCCTGATTGACAACACAGAATGCCTCCCATCAATACCACTGATTTTTGTGAAAAGGACAAGGAACATTTTTCAACTGGAGAGAGATGAATTGTGGTGATGGGAAAGAGAGCATCTCAGAAATCTTTCCGTTTAGAAACCTAAATTGGGAACTAAGGTATTATTGTCATCCCAAACAGGAGCGTAATTTGTACCCCCTGAAAAATGATACGAGGAGAAACTTATTACAAGTGAAAAATAGACATAGTGGAGGCCAGCGATGAACCTGAGGACATAATGGCTGTTTTTAAAAGGCCACCTGCTAATTTTTTGTGAGGAATTTTTGGTTAAGTGCACATCTTTGAAAGACATTTCATTAAAGTTCAGCTTTCATAGCTTGTACCTGTAGACCCTAACATAAATCCTGTGTGAAGGGACAAAACTGAGTGGGTGTCATTTGTGACCTGGAAATAAAAGGTCAACCATTGAATTTATAGCTTTTTTCGTGAAAAGAACATAAAGATTCCTGCCAACTGGAGTCAATCCATAGTTTAATGTTTCCTAGTTAAGATTATAAAATCAAGGGATTAGGATCGTGCTGCTCAGTGAAGGTCAAAACTTAAATGTGATGGGCTAAGTGTCATTCCCATGGGGCAGAAGTTAATATTTCAAAAACCATTTCTACCACTGGCAGTCAAGAAATGAATTGTCCATGATCATTAAGCAAGGTAAGGGGAATCCCACTATCATTACCAAATTTAATGATGATTATTATACTAATCAACTATATTATTAAATTACTCTGCTGTTCTGTAATGTCCCCAAACAGTAATAGTGAATTACTGCTACCAAATAATTCTCGTATACAGTTGAGAACAAGTTGAGATGGAGGATCATGGATGAAGGCCTCCTTTTGAGGAAAGAAGTTGTGGCTATTATGTGGATAACAGTGATACTGGACAGCATTCTTTTAAGAGTGAGTGGTATCACAGACCTGTTATTAAGTATAATTCATCAGTACATTTTTTTAAATATAAAAAAATGAACAGGTATTTCTCTTTATTGCGGGTTTTTTTCTCTTTCGGATTTTTGTATCCTCCTCCCCACTTTTTTTTTTTTTTTCTGGAAAAAGAATGTCTATTTTGCCAGATTCCTTCTTCCACAAATTTCTTGAGCTCTGAATACCATCTACTTTGGATTTTTATGAAGAGGGAAGAAAGGCTATTTAAATGTCTTCATATGATGACTCAGATACATGTGCCCTGTACCATTTTCAAATCCATTTTAAGATGCCAGTATTTTTCAAAGTTTTAGAAATACACAACACTGAAGCTGGCAATTTCCTTAAAGATTATCTACTCCAGACTCCCATTATTTTTTCAGATACAAGTTTAAGAGTATTTTGGAATAAAGTGCATATCATTTTAATAAAGAAGCACCTCCAGAGAAGAGGGCCAAAGCCTGGGGAGCTGAAACAACTTCCAAGGCCTCAAAGCTAAGCCGAGGCCGAGCAGGACTGAGATGCAGGGACCTGACACGAGGGAGGGAGGGGACTAGTGGTTGTATTTGTGGCTCAGAAAATGGGTGCATGGTTTCCATTTTACAAAGGTGTTTTATAAAAGCCCAATATCCATTAGACTGACTCAAATGCATTGGAATTCCAAGGAACAAATGCATGTAATTCAAAAGTTCACTTTGCAGGATTTACTTTCGTAGACTGCCATGCAGCAGGGTGTGTGTGTGTGTGTGTGTGTAGCCTGTGCTTCTGTCTATGCTCCTGGGCAGCTTTTTGTTGCATATATTTCTATCTTCTGTTCTTCACAGTGCAGACAAAGGTCAAAATTCCCATCCACCTTCACAGGCAAACACTTTAAAGTGCCTCTACATGCGGCAGGTTGTGGGGAGGACCTTTGATTTAAAGTTCAGCATTTACATTTGTAATTTTGACTAATTTCTGTGCTAGCATTAATTAAATTGAAATTATTTAATTAGAATAAAACTAAAATTGATCATTAAGATTAATTTAACCTGATAGGCTTTGTGTGCCTTTCGAGACAAATATTATGAAATAGAGTGATAATGATGCAGTGAGAGGTATAATTTCACATCTTATAATGTTTTTAGTATCTACCAGTTGTTCTCTCTGATATCTGGATAGTGCCGAATGTTGCTCTTTGTTACATCATTACCATTTAACTAGGGCCTCGCGGTATCTCTTAGATGGCCTCTTCCCAAATGTTTTTCTCCTGTCTTGAACTCTAAAGATGTAGCAAACTCCCTTCACACCACCCCCCTATTCACATCATTGTTCCCTTTCCCCCACCCCCACTGTCTTCCAGGAAGGCAGTTTGCTTGGCTGGTCCCTTGGGCCATGCATCGCAGTGACCTTTGTAAGCCAAGAACTGCTGGATGAAACTCCTTATGGAATTGGCTAATGCTCCTCAGCCCTGGGGTCAATAGTGTCAACTCTGGACTGTCCCTTCGCACCCCTTCCTCGCTGCTTGCTTTGAGTTGGAAGCAGGCACAGAATGAAGCCTTGATGAGGGATGCCATGTGCTGAGTAGGTAACTCTAAGAGAGTACAGGAGAGAAGCGTTGCTCCTCCCGGTGCCAGATTCATTTCCAGGAACTAGTTTCCCCTCTTCCTACCACACCTTCCATACAGCTTGATCAAGCAAGCATGCTTCCAAAGTCCACGCCCTCTGTTTCTTAAAGAAAGTTATAGGTGAATGAGACTACTATTTTACCCAAAGAATCAGCATAAATGAAATGACATTAGATCTGAATCTACCTACCCACACATGAACAAGTATAAAGCACTTCGAACTGTCAACTATTAAATCAACTATCAAATTGTCTTCAAAACCATTAGGATCCACATGGATAAATTAAATCCTCAGGAAAATCTGCAAACCATTTTAAGTTTCAAATTTCTCCCATTCACCATTTTGTCAGAGTTGCTTTAAAAAAAAAAAGTAACATTAGCAGTTATGTTTAATAGGCTTCCCTATAGCAGCTTTTATTGGCAGGGGTCCAAAGGACAGTGGAAAATGAACCAAAGTTTGATAGATATGTATGAAGAAGAAAGAATTAAAAATACACAAAAGAAAAAACACATGATTTTCAGTCATTTGGAGTTGACTGACCAATGAGAAATTATCTGTTATGCAAATTATCTTCTTTCTGGAAATCAGCCCCTCAGTCCTGGCTAAAGGCTGAGAAACTCTTAGAGTTGTAAACCCCAATTCCACCCAATCACTGTAACTAAACTGCTGCTCCCAAAGAAACCAGTTTTATCATTCGTTTCTGCAGAACATCATCTAAGTGGATTCCGCTTTCATTCATGTCCTTATCCAGTAGAGGAAATTTCTGATTTTTGCAGCAGAGGGTTTTATTTAGAAGCATATTCACATTACATTTGGTTTTAGAAAACCCTTAATGTTTTTTAGCATTGAACTAGGTTGAGTTCAGGGGATTGAGGAAATAGACTAAAAGCTTTGCATATAGCTAGCATACTCATGCTATTATTGAACTTATCCAAGAAAAGTGACAGCTCATTATTACACTAGGTCAACAAAAGATCATGATCTAGCACATGAACGTGAGGTTTCTGCCTTCCCCAAGACAGAGAGGAATCCCCTTCCCCCACCCCAACAACTCCAAAAATAAAAAAGCATCAGCTCTGCCCTCCTAAGAACTGTAATTCCAGTCCTGTTAGGAGACAAAATACATATATTAGTTCATTTCATCCTCACAAGCACCATGCTAGCAAGGTGGTCTGCATCCCTTAGCAGAAGTGCACACTGAGATCCAGATTCCCCACACACTCCTAGCCCATCCACCCCCAGCCATGCAGTTGCTTCTCTGAACCCCCCTGAAGCAGTGCTTACTCTTGAACTATCTGACTCATCACATGTCACTCTGCAGGGATACAGCTGCTGAATCTGGGTACTGGGAATGCCGCAACCTGCAGTTTTGCTGGGTACGCTCACCTATCAGGAAAGGACTGCTCCAGTATGAAAGATGCTAAAAGTAACTCTTGAGCATCGCCATGAAGTTACAGCTACCTGTTAGCTTCATTGATTAATTCCTGCTGTACCCACTTTCTTGCTATTATAGATAAACTCTAATTCAGAGAGAAGTTGTGAAGCGGAGTCCTGGTCCTTCTTCTGTGCCCTTTCCATTTCTGCCCATGAAGATGATGGCAGCTTTCTCTGAACTCCTGGACCCTTGCTTAGCAACAAGATTGAGTCTTAACTTCAGTAAGCCAGGAAATCAGTTCTTTCCAGATTGGTTCCCTGTGGGCATCTGAGAACCCCCTCAACTCTTCCT
This sequence comes from Cacajao melanocephalus, assembly GCA_963573385.1. Lineage (NCBI taxonomy): Eukaryota > Metazoa > Chordata > Mammalia > Primates > Pitheciidae > Cacajao > Cacajao melanocephalus. The sequence goes on along the minus strand of CAUYLG010050731.1, from coordinate 46,693 downwards.
GCTTCTAAGTGAAAAATAGCCATTTCTTCCTCTCTGATGCACCTTTATTGGCTGGAAAATCCCTGCGATCTTTTTGACCTCAAAAACCCTTAGGTTTAGGATCTCTTATGGGCTGGGTACATTTCTCTTCCTAACTTAATCTTCAAGGCAGAAAAGCAATTTAAGCAAACCCTAGTTTTAATATTTGAAGAGAATCAATGTGCATTGACCATTTCCACAGAAAGCTAAAAATCATCGCACAGAAATTGTAAGTCATGGCTGTGAAATTCTAGAATCTACATGTAGAAGCCATTACTCACCTTTTAACTATAAGGTTAACTCGAATGCCTTTTGCCTTTTAGGGAAAACCAAGAAGCCACAGTCCTCCTGGCCCCTACCCTGCCTTTCTCTCTGTCTTTCCTTGCTTCTGGAGTAGACCTGAGGAAATTTTTAATACTGACGAGAACTTGGTGCCGCCTAGCCTCTGAGTCTGAAATGCCTGAGAAAGCAGTCCAGATTCCAACTGTAAAACATTCCTTCACCAAGCCTTGGAAACTAGCATACAGAGGCCGGCGGAGTTCAGAGGGAGCACATGTAAATGAGGCTCCGTTATAAACTCCTGAGTAGTGTTTTATTTAGTTTAAACCTGAACTTGAACTTGTAAACGTGTTCCTGGAGAACAATACAGAAAGGCTGAGGCAGTAGAACAGGAAGTCTTACTTTAGCTCAGACATTTTACTCCTTAAAAGAAGGAAAAAATCTTAAAGTATTTTTTAATCACTTCTAGAATAGCACAAATTGGCATATCTGTGAGATTTTTGGGATTGCAGAGTTAGAATGGAAGTATATATGTATCATTTGAACTTACCACCATTCTTGCAAAATAAACAATAGAATTTCCTATCCATATGGTGATTTAACAAGAGAAGAGAATATTTAAAGAGCCCGTCAACATGTAACAGTCATACCATCTGTAATTGATTTTATTAATTGATAATAAAGCGGCAGTAGAGGTGTGGGACCATTTCAAACTAGCACTGTGTGTGTGTGTGTGTGTGTGTGTGTGTGTGTGTGTGTGTGTTCAGAGTTTGTTCCCAAATCTCATTTACTGGTAGAGCACTGCAAAGTGGAATTTATCAGAAAACAAAGTGAGAATGATTTTGTATGCATGCTCAATTTTATAAAACACATTCTTGAATCAGTCTTCAATAATCTTTGCTTGTGAGATCGCCTCCATCTCAGAAGTCACTACTAAAAAGGTAAAAAATAAATTACATCGTCTGTATTAGAATGATATTACCTCTCTCCAAGAAGCATAGATCCCTGACAGGGAGGCCAGTAGCTCTGCCAATCACATATGCTGTGTACACATCCAGGTTGTTGGTAAGGCCCTTCACGTAGACTGTCAGTGCTATAGGATCTTCACCTTGCACAATCCCAACGGCAGCCCCATCAAGAAGCCTCCCCCTCACGTCCCCTGGAAATATTTGGGAGGAATCTAATTGTTTGTAGCAATGAATGTTGCTTAGTTGTAAATTTAATCTACAAATTTAGAAGGAAATAAATCTGAACATAAAAAGCATTTGCTGTTTCAGCATTAAAAAAAAAAATACTGTCATTTGAAACTGCAAACTCTCCCATGTGGGTTTGTTTTGCAAGTCACGTCTTAAACAAAGACAAGTTTTGTTGCCATAAAACCCTAAATCCTACCACATCCTCAGAAGGAGGAGAAAAGTATTATTCACTGGTTCCGGGTTTGGGCTTTTAGGATAACACAGAGCTGTGACTGCACACAGGGAAATTGTTTGGTTTTTATCAAGGGTTGTTGGTTCAGATGAAACCCTGACACACACATACACCCCCCCCATCTAGATCATATCAGTGCCTCATGTAATTTGTGCACCTTACCTTTTAGGCCAGTGTCTGAAAGTTGTTTTGTGTTTTTAACTTTATTTTTTTTCCCTCAAATGCTGTGATAACTAGTCTACCGTGGGCTGTTTTGCAGAAAAGTTAAAGTTGGACCCCTGACCCACTATAGACTAGGCTTTAGATCTCTGACTCTATGATCTGACTTTTTCCACAGCCAAGCTCTTTCTAACCTAAGTGAGAGATAGGAACAGTTTTACCTTTGCCAATATCCCTTCTACCCTGGGAATGAGGAAAAAAAAAGATTCCTGGCACCAGTAATATCTAAAAGCAGGTGTTCCTAGAAGGTAAAGAAAGGCATCGCAGCGGGATCTTATAGTATCCTCAGAGAGGTCTGGTGAAGTTCAGGCCCCTGAGCAAGCCAGTAACTGAGCTGGGATGTGAACCAGGCCACCAGACCCACAGTCCAGTGCTCAGGAACATCTCACTGTCCTCTCACTTTTTCTCATGAATCTGAGAATGAAGATGCCACGCTTCCTTTTGCATTCGCTCCAAATTCTGCCTGTGTGCCTTGTTTCCTTGGCTCACAACAGAAGCCTTTGAGGTGATGGTTTGCGGCTCAAGGCCTTCTTCACTTCCTTCTTAATCCTTAGGGACTGTTGGTCTACACGGCCTGGCAGAGAGTAGGGGTCTAGGCCGGGCACGGTGGCTCACACCTGTAATCCCAGCACTTAGGGAGGCCGAGGCAGGCGGATCACGAGGTCAGGAGATTGAGACCATCCTGGCTAACTTGGTAAAACCCCATCTCTACTACAAATACAAAAAAAATTAGCTGGGTATGGTGACACACACCTGTAGTCCCAGCTACTTGGGAGGCTGAGGCAGGAGAATCACTTGAATCCGGGAGGCAGAGGTTGCGGTGAGCCGAGATTGCGCCACTGCACTCCAGCCTGGGTGACAGAGTGAGACTCAAAAAAAAAAAAAAAAAAGACTAGGGGTCTGTCGTGATTCCTGCACAGGTATTAAACACAGGTGAAGAGGGAGGGAGGCACTAACTTGAGGGGTGGGAGGAGATAGAGAATGGAACTAAAAAAACAAGGAATGGTAGAAGGGAGAATTAAAGAAGTAAGAAGCAGACCCATGCAAGGGCTTGAATGTGGAAGCGCCTGCTGGGGTGGAGAAGTCCAAAGGTGCCAGATGCTATCCAGTGTCTGAAGGGCTTCTTGGCTGGAAAGATTAGTTTGGGAATTCATTTCTGGCAAAGGGCCAGATCTTCTGGCATACGATTACAGGATGTATTTGAAATAACTGGACTTTTTACTTCAGTGTTATTTTCACTCTTACTGGACTTTATCTACCTGCACAATCCACACTGAGGTCGCCACGATTGATTGGCTCTCAACCTGAGTCATGTTTGGGAAGAGCAAGAGCGAGGAAGCTTGCAGTGGAATGATTATTACAACGTGGCCACGCTCTGCTGAGCTCCAGCCTCCACTCCCACGCCTCTCTTTTTAAACAAGAAAGGTTACCTCCCTGGGCCACCATTGGGCCAACCCCAAGTGTGACTGTCTGCACTTGTTAGACAACAGACATTTAATTAAAATTGGAATCCGATATGTAGAAAACATACATTTTTTCATTTCATAGCTCCCCAGGAAGTCATATTCTCTTCCTTCCCCACGCTCCTCCATTCTCCCCCTGCCAAAATTTTTTTTAAATTTCTAGGGAAAAGATTATTTTAATGTGAAAATCAAAAATTACAAAGGGCTAGGCTGCTTCTTTATTTTTGCCTTTGGGGGAGACATTAGCCAATCATAAAGCCTGTGGTGTGTCTTCGGACCAGGAGCCAGCTTTTTTATGGCTAACTTCCCATATGGAAAAGGGTTTGTCCCATCTCGGGGCATTAAAATACAGCCTTTAATGAATCTGTAACTTAAATCTTTTACCTTGCTCTTATGCAATAGAAAGTGCGGCCTGTCTGCTGATATTTGTTGGACTTTGTGGAATCAATAAATACAAAGAAATAGATGATAAACACAAGGCCCGAGTTGAGAGATAAAGCCGCAAACCCCCCTCGTCACTGCATTTTCTGCAGCAGAACCATCCACTGCACTGTCTGGGTTCCACCCAGAAAATCCGGCAGTGCCATCATGACCAAATAGATAGGAACTCGGGACAATTTCATTGGGTCATTGTCCCCTTAATCTCCACGCTGCACCTCAGATCTCAAGCAGCTTCCGTGGCGCGGGCTCAATTTAATGGATAGAATCTATTTTTCATGAAAAAGCAGGAAATAAGCTGTCTCTTTCATAAAAAGATTTACAAAATGTAATCATTGTTGAAATATTCCCTTTGAACTGCCGTGTCCACGGGGGTCTCCGGCTCCCAGAGTCGTGCTTCATTAGAACCCCGTCATAAGCGGCTCCAGAAGGGCAGGTACGCTGGTGGTGCCCGGCTTTGATGTCTTGAATGAATGAAAGAAAAGCACAATAAAAAAGAGCTGTTGATCAAGCATAAAATACTCTTTAAGCTGACAGAATAGCAGCGTTAACACACCCTAAGCTGCTTTTAGTTTTTCCCTTTTTTCCTCACATTTTCCTGTGCTTTGTGTACAGTGGGGGTTTGTATTTTATAAGAAGTCTCTGATCTATGTAGTATGCCATTCGCTAACAAAAACCAAAATAGGATTGTTTCTGTCCCACTTGGTTGCCTGACTACTCCCTCCCTTCCTCCCCTTTCCCCCTCACCCCCAACCTCCAAAGTGTGCAGTTTAGCCTTGCAAGGGAAGGGCCCAAATGCCTTCCATAAACTTGAGCCAATTGCTTTTGTGCTGTTGGTTTCCCCGCTCTGATTTTAATATCGCAATTAAAGACAGATTTTTATTTTCTCAACAACTTTCTCTTGCAACTGGAGAAATGGAATTGACACAGCTGCTGCTTTTAACTAAGAAATTGTATCATTAAATAAGAGAAAGCCGCCTTGTAGAGCAATTTGCTTTCCCGGGGACTTTTGGTCTCATGTGGACCTTAAGGACCCAGAAACTTTTCGCTGTGAGAGAACTCAGCTACCCTGGCCTTCTGGTTTTCTGTAGTAGCCCCTAGCCAGGCATTTAATCCCCACAAAAACTGATAAAGTTGTGATCTCCAATTCATGGAGTCTAAAACTGAGACCTAGTGATGCTAACTTGCCTAAGATGATCTAACTCATCCGTAAGGGTGCCAGGATTTTTGTCATTCGGATCCCAGAGTCCTGGCTCTTACGGCACGCAGCTCTCTAGTAGGATTTCGGAGCAAATGCAGGTGGGCTACAGTGCAGTTTTTAAACCAGCAGTCTTTGATTTCATGAAGCAAAAGGCTACTTGATGAAAAATGGAAAGGGAGACCAAATGAAAAATGTACTTGGTGGCAAGAGGGCCACTAGGGCAAGCTGAAATCTTGTGAAAGATTCTGACTTTGGATGAACAGTCAGAATAATTGGATTGTGTATGCACTCTCAAGGTTTGGAGGTACTGGATGGCTTATTGGGTAAAATGATTAGTGTTTTCCCGTCTTGAGGTTTGAACCAAAACGGAGGTCTTGGCTGGGAGCAGCACAGTCATTCTCCAGGGATCAGTGGTTTGGACAACTCCTCTGAGCTTGTAGTAAGTAGGCAGCAGTCCATGTTACAAAACTATTGCACATGCTACTGACGCAGTTGGCCGCAGTTGGCCCCGCTGCAACAACTCTCCCATCGGAACTGCCTGGAGTGGCTTGTGGAGACTTGTGTCCCTTGAGGGAGAGTGTCTCTCATTTGGGGAGACATGGTCACGTGGCTCGAGCATGCTCGAAGTCATCCATTCAGATGCCTTGCTTTGCCCCCGCTGGGGTGAGTGACACCAGGCTTTGGGAACCTCGGATACAGCTTGTTCTTCCTTCCTTCCTTTATTTAACAGTGTTTATTACATGCCTACCCTGGCATCCCTTGGATACTCAGCTTGCCTGGGATGAAAACAGGTAATTAAAGTTTAGCAACTGTGACAGAGAAGAAGCCTGAGGGTAAAGGCCCCAAGAAAGACCCCTCTGAAGGAGGGACATCTCATCTTAGAACCTAAGGACTAGCAAACATGAGCAAACCCAAGGAGAGCCTGTGCCCAGGCCTGGCAGGGAGAAAGCATTTGGCTTTGGGGGATCTGGAAGAAGTTTAAGGCAACATAAGTGTTGAGGACAAGTGGTGAAAAGATAAGGCCACGAAGGTGCCCAGAGCCAATCACAGCCCATTACTGTTTTAATCGTTTTCTGTACAATAAACAAGTCTTGGTTTGGAGTTATTAAAAGCAGGCTTTCTTTAATTAAGAAAATAAAATCAGACAAGAAAAATGATTATAGAGCTCAAAGGCTGGCAGTACCAGTAACTAACACCTGTGTATGGTATGACACCCTTTTCAGAAGAAACCAGTGTAAATCACTGCTGCCTCTCTCAATATGGGATGGTCCTCGTAAGACCCTGAGGTCCCCAGGACAGGGACTGGCTTGCTTGAAGCCACACAGCTGGTCAGTGGAAAAAGTGACACTCACTGGATACTCGGCATCAGTCGTCGCCAGAAATTTATAAAAATCCTATTGGGAGAAAAGCAGGCTCTCTGGTGTCATGAAGGGTCTAAAATCTATCCCTTTCTTCCTGATAGATAAGAATGTTCCTAAGGGCAGGGACTATATTTATTTTACTCATTATATCCCCAGAGCCAGCATCCGTAGCACCTCGCACATAGAAGGCCCTTAGTGCTTACTGAAGGAGTGAATAAATGCTCCCAAATGGTGTCTGCGAATGTGAGAAACCAGAAGTCCACTCTGAGGCCCCATCCACTTCCCTCACATTGAGATGGGGGGAGACGGGGCTACTGGGCTTTGGGCTAATTTGCCAAGGACAACTCATTCGGGCTAAACAGTGGGCTTTAGTTCACCCTCGCAAGTGTGGGAAGCCAAAAATGACCAACTAGAGTAGTGTGACCCAGCAAAACTAGCCCCTCCTCAGGAGACAACGCACCACAGCGACAGCCAACTCCTATAGTCTTGACCTTGGCCCATGGGTTGGCCGAGTCCCCTTTGGGGGTTGATGAGGAGCCCGGCCTGCAGGCTGCAGGGAGGCTGCCCTATGTTTGCGCGTTTCCATTTGATGTGTGTGAATGTCCTCAAATGACCCACCTTGCCTGCGGAAGAAAGCCAAGTGTCACACCCAGTTCTGCATTCCACATTAACAGCCCCCTTCCGCAGTGTTACACTTTGCCCTTGAGGCCTTTTGTTTAAGTTTTTAATCTGAAAAACAGATTCGGCTGCATCCCAGTCCACGCTGCCCTCTCTGCCCCTGCCACCCCAGCACTCTCTGTTCCTTTTGGGGGTTAAAGTAAAATATACAGTATAAAAAATGTCTCTCAGAGATTTTTTCTTTTCCCTCTAGAATGTGCTTCCTGCCCTCTTAGTAAAAAGAGGATGTAACAAGCCTTTTAAAAAGTTACTGCACACTTTAGAGCATCTGTTGTTAACTCGGGGGTTGCGGCTGTGGCCTTCCCCAGCTGTGTCTTCAGCAGCCCCGTGTCCGTATTTTGGAAGATGGCCCCTGTGTTCTGATGGCTGTCCGTGAGGCAGAAGAAACGGAAGAGATTGGCACCGTCAGAGGCACCTTCTGCCATTTCAGGTTTCCTGTTTAGGATGCAGTCAGATAGATATTGTTTATGGTTCGTAAAACCTGACTACTGTGAGTATTCCAGAATCCCAGCGGAATGGGATTCGAACTTTCATGGAGCTGTAAATTAACGGGCGGCAAGTGTGATAAAACTCCTTAGAGAACTGTGAGGGGAAAAAAGTCGCGCTGCAATGGTTAAATGAAATTTTATAAGCACATTCAGTGTGGAGCTGTTTTGCATTACATGAGTTGAATACCTTAGAGACACCACATCTGCAGGCACTTTATTAAATCCTTAGTCAGCACTTTTCCAACCTGATGAGATTACTTCTTCATTTGACTGGAGAAAAGCTGAGCTCTTGTACTGGACTGCAGATTTCTTTTGATGTTTCACCTTGAACACTGAAAGAGGACAGTCACCCCCCTTCCCTTCCCGCTCCCGCTCGGCACATCCCAAACGTAGACGTTGTGAATGTTACTGACTAATTTTCTGTAACTGGAGCCTTGGTAGGAGTGTGGATTTATGGACCTCCACAACAACTATAGCCGAAAGTTCCTGAGGAGAAAATAGATCAAAGCTCTGCGTTTACTTCCTTAATGTAAATGTATCAAGATAACATCATCCTATATTGTATTGTAATAATGCCACTCACAGAAGGAGGGAGAGTCCTTTGTAGTCCATTTGGATACAGTAGGGTAGATTAAGGAGCTATAAAGTACGAAGACAGAAACCATATGAAACCTAAGCTTATGTCAGTAGATGTCTGAGGATGGTTTTCTGACTCTCCATAAATGGATTTTGTTTAATGTGTCAACATTTTCTCAGTGATTTGCTACTCAACCCCAACAGTCAAATAATCTCAGATTTCTTTTATGTTTTTCCTATATGACCCAAGAAGAAAATATGCAGAATAATTCCTCAATTAATATTCTAAAACTTGTACTACTTGCGTAATAGAAATTATAAGAAACTATCACAAGAGAAAAGTAGGCTTTTACAAACATTATATTGTCCATCTGGTGTTACTGGCAGCTCATGGAAGTTGTAGAAATTGATCGGCTTACACGTGTGTGACTGTCACACTCATCCCAGTGGAATTATGAGTGTCTTTAACTACAAACTGATTAGGAGAAAATTCAGGGAGATGTATGAATTATTATTATTGTTATTGTTAGAACTGTCTATCTGCCATCTCTGCAAATAAATGATTTAATCAGAGACTTAAAAAAAAAAATTCCCCGTGTGGTTTCCCTAACCAACTTCCTATTCTGGAAACCCTTGGTCAAGTAGCTGGGTTAATTGTCATGAAGATTAGTGTGATGTTGAAATAAGTACTAATGGTCAAATTATAGGAGTGAACAAGTTTAAGAATAGGTTTTGCTTTGGGCCTGAAAGGGTTAATTAAGGTTTTTTCACGGGTTATTAAAGACCCCCAACCTCTGCCTTCAGGAGTCATATTGACACCCCACCACAGGGCAGCTCAGCCCCTCTATTGACATGTTGCTGGTCAGAGCACAATAGCCTTCTGTGTCTGCAAATCATTGCTAAAATCATCTCAAGGAAAAAAAAAAGTTTGAAAGCTTTAACGTTAGACAAAAGCCCAAGAGTTGCAGTGCGCAGCTCAAAAACCCAGAGTCAGCAACTTCTATTGATTAAAAACTAACCTTTAAAGTAACTCTGAGAGTGTGTGGTTAGCATTTAAATTTAAACATGTCATGAGTTGATTTGTGTTACTGAATACCAACTCAGAAGGAGTAACATTCACATCGCATTTTTTTTTCTAATTCCCTTAAGCAGCTAAAGTATTTCATGAAATGTCAATAGGGCAAAAAGAAAAAGAGGAGGGGGGCCGATGCCGGGCCTTGTAGTTTTCTTTCCCATGCAAATATCCACCCCCCAAAAGAAAAGTGTGGAGAGTGAAACACAATAATTAGTCCTTTGTCTAACTTTCCCAAGTGCCAGAGAAAGACAGATTAATTAAATATACAACAGTGTTGGTTTTTGGAGTGGGGGTCCTGCTTGCTGTGTAGGTCATAAATTAGGCAGAATAAATACTTCAATGTGTTTGCAGTGGGCCTGCTACGTCAGAACCACTGGAAGGTTGGTGGGAGGAGAGCAGAGGGTTTCTTGCTAATGATAGTCACGTCTGGGTCTGTCTGGTTGCTCTTAGCAACCAGACATGATGTAACACCAGGATGAACTTGAACTTGGGGGACTTGAAAAGAGAACAATAGACCAGAGCAATCAATAAAGCCTATTTCAGTGAAGGATTACAGAGCTGCTCTGGGGTAACCTTGTCGGCAAGGCACATACTGAATAGTAAGATGTGTGAAGAAACTTTTTTTTTTTTTTTTTTTTTGCTTTGCTTTTTAAGAGAAGTGCAGAGGCGCTGCAGATTTTTGTAGTGCCCCAAGGTCTCGTCCAGAAACTGTGGTGTGGAAAACTGCTCCCCCTGCTGACTCACTGGGTCCCAGGCCTTTGCTTCAAGAACTACCTTAGTGTCAGAGTGAAGAAGTCTGGAATTTCACAACAGCCTTAGAAAGTGTGAAAACAGAAATAGTAAGCATTATTCCCTGCACCCAAAGTTTGAGCCTGTTTTGTTGAAGAGAGGAAGCGGCTCTAGCGTGGACCAGAGTCAGCTGTTAGGTAGAGGCCTACTAGAAACACACTTTGGGGCTCGCCTTCTCCCTCCTTTCTCTCCCCCTCTTCTTTCTTTTGTCAAGTTAGATTTAGGCCGTGTGTATTTGCCAGGCTGATTTCCTTTCAGGACACAAGAGGCTTTTTGTGCTCCTCAAAGCATGTGGTCAAAGAATAACATCTAAAAGTGTACAGGATGAGTAGTTTTTCGGTTTGGGCTTAAGTTTTTTAAACTCCTCTGGAAATCAAAGGTGGCTTGTGTGACTAGGAAATCTTATACCAAACTCCATGTAGCTACCATTTAGCCATTCATCCCTGGGGACCAAATGAGTCCTTACTTTACCTAATTGAATCTCTTCCACAGGGATGATCCTTCACCTGTCTAAAGCAACCCAATTAGAACCCTTTCTGATACTGTCAACTTAGAGAATTCAGAAGCATGGGCTTTTGTTAAGCTTTGGTAATTTTTCTGTAAATAATGATAAATGTAGTGAATTTGTCAGTGTATCTCTAGAGAAAAGTCGGCAAAAGCTGAATACTTTATTTCACTGGAGAAACTAACTCTGATGTTAGTCCATAATTGTTCACTCTGTCTAGCTAACAGAAAAAGAAATGCCAGCAAGATAAAGTGATAGATGACCAGACAATTGCTCAAAGCTAATCACCTAAGCATTTACAAAAGGAAAAGATAACCAGTAACTGGGCCCAGCAGGCTGTATGGAAGGCTCTAAATAAATGCTGCATGAATGCAAGCATGAATGAGAGAGGTATGCCGTGGCCTCATTTTTCCTTTGGACAATGTGGTACTTAAGAGAGTAAAATCTCGATCCTACTTAGTTACTATGTTTCTGAAAGGAGCATCTTCCCGCATAAAATCTTACATATATAAGGAAAGGAAAATGCTGTGACTTGCTCAGAATCACCCAGGAAGACTGGTACAGCTCTTTTTCCACTTTACCTCCAGTCATTCTTGTATCAGTATTGACCATCTGTGCCTGTTAGGAGGGTGTCACAATCATGTCTTCAGTGCCTGCACCTCATTTAAAAGGAGATGTTGAAAATCATCAGAGTAGCCATTCATTGCCACATGAAACCTCTCCCTTCACCCATTCTCCATTCATTCAGCTGTTCTTCATTAAGAACATTCTGTATTCCAGGCACTGGGCTAGGCACTGAAGATTGAATGATAAACAAGATGGGCAAGTTTCCTGCCCTCTTATGACTGCCCCCATCAAATAACAAAACGCTTATTTGTATGTCAAGTGAACAGAAATACCTCATTTTGTAAGACACACTTGAATGTTGGAAAACCCCAATGAAGACAACGAAGTATAATTTCAGAGGAGTAAGATCAGTTTCAGTGTCACAGGATTTACTATTGTCTGCCATTCCTTTTACTCTTCCCAGCGGTTCCCTCCCACCTCCCTAACGTACATCCTGATTTCATGGTTGAAAAGGCAATTTCTAAAACACACTATTTTACAAATTGTGCTTCTAACTGGACTTTTCCTTTTGTCTTCCAGTCCTGGTACCTGGGATAAAAGTTGCAGCGTCCCACCATCCACCAGACAGACCACCTGACCCCTTCTCAACTCTGTAACACGGACGCAACCTCAACCCAGCGCAGTTACAACTTCACTGTCAGTGGAAGGGGAGAAAAACCGATTCAAATCAACTTGTACATGGAAACAGCAAGCATTATGGTCAAACAGCAAAGGCCATAACCTTTTGGGATTTTTTTTTTTTAAAATACTTTAGGGACTGTTGTAATTTCTCATATGGTGCTGGAAATGGTTGGGCTTTGTAACATTTGAAGTGTTCCCATGGTAGCGTGAGCATTAGGTGACGTGGCTAGCAGAGGACTACCCTTGCTCACTGACTTCCTGTTGTAACACACTTTCCTTACGGAGCCTGGCTGTTTCACAGTATTTCATGAATTTACCCACACAGGTGTAATCCTCCTTGAGCATCGAGGAGGCACATGGAGAACTAAATCTTTTGTAGTAGCTGAGATCTGCAATATATAACTTACGGGACAGTCAAAGGGCAATGTTTTTCTGTAACATATTGGAAAAAGAAAATGCAGTTATATTCCTTTTTTATTTGTTCTTTTAGTTTGTTTTGGTTCAGCAGTCAGCAGTTAAGTATATAACATGGCCCGCAAGGACAATGAATCCACTCACATTGCAGAACAATTCCGAAAATGGCAAACTACTACTACTACTGTTCAGTTTTTTAAAAGTTTTGAAATGCTGCACTTACATTTAAAAAAAAAAACAACATTTTTTCAACAATTTCAACAATGACACAAAAATTCACATGGAAATGGGGAAGATGGTCTGTTTTGACAGAAACTGACAGGAATCAATCAAAACAATCGAATTTTGAATTGAGTAAAGTGCAATTTCATTGGATAGCTAAATATCTTTGTAAGATAGAGATTGTTGAAAATTCTATTTTTGTTTTTCAAGTCCTTTCACCCCAGGACTCTAAATTATTGGGGTAAAAAACAGCCTTGCAAGAAAAAGGGGAGCTATTTTTGCTTTTTATGTTTTTTATTGTTAAACTTGTATCCCTTTAAAAAAAACTGAAGGAAATTTAAAAAAAAAAAAACAAAAAAACAAATCTAATGGTGCTTTTACCACAATATGTTAACTACATTAAATGCTAATTATTTTCTGTTATCAAAGCACATGACTAAAATGAAATCATGGTATTTGTTAATTTTATAAGCTAGAAGTCACTATAATGGATTATGCCAATTCTAAAAATTTTTACACACATCTGGCATCATAGGATTTATCAGTTACCAGACACCTCATTGTACCAGAGATTGTCCAGAAGTTTTAAAGACCTTTGCATCCCTGAACTGGGCTATGGGAAATAATAATAGTAGTAATAATAATAATAATGAAACCAATACTGACACAAATGCTGGTGCCCATTCAGATCAAGGGTACTTGTTAGGGAAAAAAATAAGTTTGCACCCCCAAATGTCCTGTATCTTATGAAAAAAAAAAAACAAAAACAAAAAAAACAAAAAAACCACAGAAACAAAAACAAAAAAAAAGTGCAAGTGATTTTTCTACCAGACAGCGAAGCACCCCTTTGCTTCCCACGCGACTTCAAGAAGGTTTCCTATACTATACATATATATACGTTCTGGTTGGCAAGCCCTGCTGATCAGAGAAAGTCTCTGCATGTTCTAGTGTTAGTAACTAATTTTTATATAGTTAATGTAGGATAAAGTAGAGTGCATTAAGACACAATATTGTAATCCCTACTCTAGGCACTTGCCTTTAAACTATGTTTTTCAGCCCTTCAGAAGGGTTCTACTACTGTCCTATACAATCAAGTAACTGAAATTCTTGGGAAGACACTTTGCTCCTCATCTTTCCCCCCCGAAACAATGTTGTTTTGTTTTGTTTTTTTTCCTTAATTTGCACGAAAACAAAAATTCCATATCAATGTGCCTTGCCCTGGATAGCGATTATTTGTGGAATTGTTGCACATGCTCCTCTATTGAAAGGGGTTTTTCCCTAGTCAAGCATTTGGAGACACTTTTTGTAAATGTGACTTTTATGTCAGCCATCGTCAGTTTCAACATCTAGAACTAAATAGGAAGCTAGTTGTTCCGCAGATAGGAGTAGTCTTTATTGTCCTGTACGGTCGGTGGCAGTGCTATTCTGAGATCTGTAGATGCTTAGAATATCAGTATTTTGGATGTTGCTGCATTTTACAATTTATTTGGAGTCTTCCTTTATTTTCCCCCCAGATATATGAAAATATGCAATACCTGCTTATATCATGTAGAAAAGCTTAGCAATTATTCGTTTTTCTTTTCTTTTTTTTTTTTTTTTATTTGACCAAAGTCGGTGCTGCACTTGACGCAGTGTGTTTTAGGTGTTTGTCTTTGTACTTTTTTGTGATTTTTGAATGCACGTGCGCAGGAAGGGCTCCTCTTAGAGAAGCAGTCAAACTGTGAAGCACTAAGCTGACCCTGCTTCAAGCAATTTTGTTTTTACAACTGTTCCTTTCACAAGCAAGCCTTAAAAAAAAAAAAAAAGACAACTTCCTTTTTCTTCAGCTCCCACACCCCATTTTTCTTAGCAGACTGCAGTCAATCCACATTCAATAAAAAGTATATAATGCCCATTTTTATATGCACGTTTTTAAACTTCCAAGTTCTGAAAATTGTTTACTGGTTATCTCTATTTAAGGAAAAAAAAATAAAATAAAACATTTTGGATTTTCATATGTGTCTGATAAGTGGTTGAATAGTCGTTTGGCGCTGTTGTATGGTATGATTGTCAGTGTATGGTGTCACTTCCTATAGCCAGCCAGCATACTTTGCCTTCCCCTATAGCACTTAGCTGGGCATTACTTTATTATGACATATGTGCACTAAAAAAAAAAAAAAGGAAAAAAAGAAAAAAAAAAGAAAAAAACAGCAGCTTTCAGTGCTTCACAGTGAAGGGAAAAAAAGCCTAGACAAACATTTTGTCAGAACCTTGCAATAAGCCAAGGTATTACCAGTAAATTGGTTGTATATACAATAAAATTGCACCCTTTTTTAAACAAAACAAACTAAGCAATAGTTTGGGCAGTTTTAGTTGTTTTTAGTGAGCATGTTGTAGTCATGACTGCAAAGAGAGAGAATAAACTGCCCACTCAGAAGATATGTAATTTGTATTGTTGTATAGTTTTATTGATTACACTGATTTATTCTACCCTATTTTATAATGCAGGACTTTTGTAATGTTGTTTAAATGAGGAAAAATTTCTGTCAAATTAGCCTAGTGAAATTTCTGATTGTTCATTATAAAGGCAGCATTCATAGAATTGCTTTTCTTTCTTTTTACCCCCTCCTTTGGGAACTGGATTTAAGTTTAAAACTTTCCTGTTTCCTTTTTTTTTTTTGTAAGTATTTAAATACAGTTATTTTTTTTCTCTCAATGGTATAGCATATTCCTATGCTTGAGAAGTATAGGTCTACTGAAAAACCATTGTAAATGGACGTTACAGGTATGCTGTATTTTTGAAGGTATTTTGTTGTATTAAGTTTGATGAAGCTAAAATTAGGGAACTCTGAACAGATTTGCAGGAAAAAAAAATGTTTTAAAGGCTTTAAAACATTAGGGAGGCAGTCTAGGGTGATAACGAACAAGGGTTAAGTATTAAATACACTAAGTTACATTTTTGTTCATGTTTCATTGTCCAGAAAGCAGCAGGAAACTAGTTCAGTTGTGATCAAGCAGGAGAAAAGAAACACCAACAGTTTCCAGTGTTTTTGCTTTTTAGCTTAAAAGTCTAGTGAAGATGTTTGAGGAAGACTTTGCTACCCGGGGTGTGTAGACAGACAGAGAGCTATCAGCATTTGAAGGCCCAGCCCTTGACTCTGAGACACATTGGAATTTTTTCTCTCCCATCAAATGGCATTAACAAGATTGGCAAAGATGAGTCCCTCAAATCTCTGTGTTTTTTTTCTTTGGGAACTGAAGTCAGAGGCACGAACACTAAATCTTAGCATTTTTCTGTAGACTTTTTCTTCTGGCCCTTGTCCCTGCCAGCAAAACACCCCTTTTCTGATCATTCTCGGGCAGAGGCCGTCCCGTAATGCCACTCTCTCCATCTTAGATAGCCTTCTTCTTTCCTCTGAGGTTTGAACTGATGTTCTGTTTCTTCACACCCTGGCATGACAGTTACGTATGGTCAGCCCGCTCCCCAGGCCCGTCCCCGCCGCCAGGTGTGGGCGCCAGGCAGGCCAACAAGGTTACACCTCCCAAAGCTTATGATCTTCATTTTCTGACAGGCGAAGTGTGAAGGAACCCAGACTTCCCCAAGCCACGGTGTTCAGTCAGCCCACAGGAATATGCAAGACCCGTCTCCAAAAGTTTGTCTTTCATTTTTCCCAAGCCCTTAGCCCCATAAGTTTTGGATTCTGTAGTTACAGTGTCATAAAGGATTGACAAAACCAGGATTAAGAAAAACATTTTTTTCTGCGATTTTTTTTTTTAGGGGAAAGGGATTCTAAGAATGTCATTCAATGTACTTTGCATCATGTCTCTGGAAATATCTTTGTCCATAGTGGTGGTGGTCTCTCTCTCCCTCTCTCTCTCTCTTTCTCTTTGCTTGCTTCTGTTTTCTTTCATGTCTTCATTCTTTCTTTTCTTTTTTGGTAGCAGGCCTCCATAGAACAAATCTAAAACACAACCACCATAGTAACGTAAGGAGAGCTTCAGTGGCACCTCACAACCCACCCTCCGAGATCTGTCCAAAGACGGTCTTAGAAAGCTGCACTGCCCACCGGCTCAGCTTTCATTCAAACAGGCTTCCAAGGCCAATTCTGTCTTGAAGTCAATGCATGTATTTACTGTTTGACAGTAAACCCGCTCTGCCTTCTCCACGTCCAAGGCTGTGCATTCGTCTAATTAGCGTCGTGTATGTTTTCCTTTTATTTTTTCCAATAAAAAAGCAGTGGGATGAAAATTGCTTTGATATATAGCAGGTAACATTGAAGCTATTCCATAGCACTTAACTGTAGTGAATACTGTGTCACCAATTTTGAAATCAATTTAATGTTTAATGCAAATCCATTACATGGTGCTATTATAGGCTGACAAAATGATTTACACAAATGTGACAACTTGGGCTCAATTCACTCTGCTTTCCAACAGTGTAAATGCATAGCAGTGTTTATCTGCATGAGAACTATGCACTAATCTATCTGAAGAAAAAAAAAACTATATCAACTTTGGTATCTACTTTCCGTTTACTTCAATCCTTGCCTTTTTGGTCATTGTTATAATGCCAGCTTTAGGACAGAAAGAATTATAAGAAAACCAGCATAATACCTGATATATTAAAATGTAGTGCCTGTGAAATCTGTATTATATTGCTCTTCTGAAGTAAGATTTTTCTACACCGGTAGCCTTCGCTGTCTGTCAGTCAGGACCTTCTGGTATAGGTGATGTAAAATAACCGTACAATATTAATGCATGCTATTCCATAATGCTTAGTGAACTGTATGAATATTACTCAACGTTATGTTAGTCTTTTTTCTGACTTGGTTCTTGTCAGCTAGGTTTAAAGGTATTTCACTGAGAACGCAAATTCTGTCTTTTCTTGATTTCGGCTGTTTTCAGTATTTTGGAGGTATACATTTACTTAAATTCAGTATTACTTGTGTTTTGTTTTTGTTTTTTGTTTTCTTTTTCCTAGGGGACACGCATGGTTGTTTGATTTCAGAAATCAGTACCTGGCAAGATTTTTGTCTCAAAACCACCATTTGAATTTCAAGAACTCTGCTACGAAGACGCTCTGAGAACATTTGCAAGAGAGGGACATTTTCCTTGACCCTCAACTGAAGCTCTGCTGAGACTGAAACATTTTCTTAATGGACGCTGTTTAGCCAGGTACCCATGCTTGATCCGTCTTCACACCAGACCTCCTCATGTTAAAAGGAAAAAAAAAGAAAAAAATTTTAAGAAATCACATGGCTATTTAGTTTCATGCACAGTTGCAATATTTTCTTCAAAAGTAAAACTCTGTACAAACTTTGGGCCCGATTCATAAGAAAAAGAAGTTTGCTATTAACACGGGATTTTTTGTTAATGTACTTTTTTTGATCTAAATTTGAAATTACTTGCTTCCCAAATTAAATAAATTTCATCTCATTTTTTTTCCCCCTAAACCAGCAACCCATCTGCCTTTTAGTCCCCCAAAGAGTTACCTTACCCAGATTAGGGGGAGGGCATGTGGGGAGCAGATAGAGGAAATGCTTAGAAAGATAAGGGGGACCACCCACAGCTGGGCTTAAGAACAGGGAGGCAGTGTGTGGGGCTGGGGCCTCAGCTGTGTACCTGGCACCCTGAGTTTCACATGTAGACTCATTCGCCTATTTGATTCAAAAACACAAACTTTCCCAAAATGTGTCTGAACCGCAAGAGGATACAGTGGAAGTGCTACCTCTAATCTAACCAGAGCACCTTCATGGTGGAAAACACCCACCAGATCGTACAATGTGAACTTTCGTATCTCTGCAGTGGTTTCCAGGACAAATAGTGTCCAACGTAACATTTTTCCTGCTGTTTTTATACTCAGCTTCTCAAAATGAAAAAAAGCTTTTATTTTTCCTTTGACTTTATTTGTGTTGCTCTTATTTTTAAATTTTTTATTTTTTGTTTTTTTGGTAATAGTCTGTAAATTAGCCTTTTTGGGTTTTGTTTTTGTTTTTGCTGTTGGGTTTTTTTTGTTTTTGTTTTTTTGGTTTTATTTTTTTTTTTGACATTGCAACCGAAGGTCATAAGGCCGCTAGCTCTGCTGGGACAGAGGCTTGAGAGAGCTGCCGGCTCGGTGCCTTCTCCCTGGTCTCAGACCATCGTCTCTGCACTGCGAAGGCATTTGGTAGCCTCACCACTGAGATACTAACTAGACCTAGACTAGGAGCTTTATCAGGTTCTAGGAGGTCCTTTAGGAAGACTCTCACAGGCAAACCCCTGATCCCCTGCTCCAACCTTAGCCCTGACCCCTCACCAGATCAAAGTTCACTGGGAACTTTTCCCACCACACATGGAAATCTGTCCACTCGGAATACCTCCATTTTCCATTTCAAATTGTAGGGGGAGGGGATGGAACACTTCTAGTGATGGTAAGAGATCCATTGTGAAACGAAACACCGCCCGTGTTAATAACTTGGTCTGAAATCTGTTTTTATGAGCCGGGCCCCCTGTGCCTCTAGTATACTTGTATTGACTCTCATAGTTACCCTTTTAGTTTTACTGTGTTCTGTGAAAATTTGTAATTGGTTGAGAATCACTGTGGGCGTCCATTCTTATTCAACTAAATCTCCACAGGTTTTTTGAGCTGGTGTGGATTAGTTTAACTCTTGTATTCAACCATTAGTGCTACCACCTTCTCACATTACAATACAATTACTGGAAGCAAGTACTGCATTTCCTATGCAACAAAAAAGGAAAAATAAAAAATTGCTAATGCTATGGAAGCTGTGTCATCATTTGCTTTACAGCATGCCTGGGTGATTGAGTGACGGTCATGGGTGTGGATTGGAGGCCCCCACAGAAGATGGTTTTTATGCACCGTGGGGTTTGTCAGGCACATAGCATCCTTGGCCATGCTCTGATGGGCAGTGCTATTTTTTCACCTACCTGGACAAGTACAGGACTTGACACTCACATAGTGCTTACTATGTGCCCGATACTGTTCTGAGTGCCGTATGTATTGTATCAGTCGGAGCCCCATCGGGAATCAGGGATAGGATCCAGTGGGTTTTCCAACAGGGGCCGTAAAATTACCTAGGTATTAGTAACTGTGGGATACAGTCACCATCCCTGGAGCTGGGGAAACTGAAGGGAAAGGTGAGCTTACTAGAACCTAGGTGTTCAGGGAGGGATACCACACAGCTGATATTTGGATCTTTTCTGAGAGGGGTGGTCACCACGATGGTGGGGACAACACATGGCCAGTGCCCAGACCTCTGAGAGGACATGGGGTGCTGGTGCTAGAACCACTGCGGGGGATGAAGAGGGTGTTAGTGCTTCTAAAGAGGTGAAGTGTGGCTGGTGCCAGAGTGCCCAGAGGGGCTGGAGGCTGTAGCTGTCTTCTGCTGTGGTGGCATTGTGGACAGAAACTGAAACCAGAAAGAAGTCCCTTCGCCCTCTTCCTCCTCCTCAGCTCCTGCTTGTGTCTGTCATGGGCTAGACATAATGGTAGCCATCAGGTAAGGGAGTCTGGAAAAGGTAATGAGAAGAATATCAGCCCCAGTTCCATGGAGCAGAATATAGATGAGAGAGCTTGGAGACAAGACGATATATAAATAACAGCACACATATCAGTCCATTCAAACCTCACAGCCACCCTGGGAGACAGGTACTGCTTTTATCCTCCTTTTATAGATGAGGAAACCAAGGCAGAGGGAGATTAAATAATTCATCCAAGGCCATATGGTGCATAATTGACAACATGGGATTTGAATCCAAGAAATCCGGCCCCAACCTCTATCCTATAATCACTGTAATATATTGACTCTATTAATTATTTATTCAATAAATACTTACTGAGTGCCTACTATGTACCAGAGACTATGCCAGGGGCTAGAAATAATAAGTAAATAAAGATTGGGCATCTATGCTGGTAAAGTATGCATTCTAGTAGACAAAAGAAACACTATTCAAACAATGTTTGAATAGCAGCAAAGGTAAGCATGTAGTTGTGATGAGTGCCATAAATGATATACAGTGATGGGGGAGGATGTCATGAGCTCAAGAGTTCGAGACCAGCCTGGGCAACACAGGGTGACCCCTATCTGTACAAAAAAAAATTAAAAATTAAAAAATTGGCTGAGCGTGGTGGTGTGCACCTGTGGTCCCAGCTACTTGGGAGGCTGAGGTGGGAGGATAGCTTGAACCTGGGAGGTTGAGGCTGCAGTGAGCCATAATTATGCCACTGCACTCCAGCCTGAATGACAGTGAGACCCTGTGTCAAAATAAATTTTTAAAAAAGGATATACATTACCATGAAAACCTAATGAGACTAGTATGATAGGTAGAAATTAATTAACCAGGCAAAAGAGGGAAGAAAGAATATTCTGGGCTGAAAAACCAGCATGTACAAAGAACCTGAGTCAGATGGAACTTGGCACCTGCGAGGGGCTGGAAGAAGGCTTGTTTGGATGAAGAGGAGAAATGGAGAGGAAATGTACAAAATGAAGCTTGATATTTAGGTCAAAACATTGCGGAGCCTTGAAGGCAGGTTTGTCCCACCCTCTAAGAGCTTTATAAAACATGTATCAGTCAGATTAGAGGTCTATGCTGTCATACAAACAAGTCCAAAATCTCAGTGCCTCACAACGGTAAGGGTTTACAACTGATTCTACATGTCTATCAAAGGTTGCCTTGAGCCTCCGCATGAAATCTTCTCATTCTGGGACCCAAGGGTGAAAGTAGCTGCCATCTGAACCACTGCTGGATGTGTTAGCAAGGCACACAGCTGGCTTTTAACAATTCCAACTGGAATTGACACATGTCACTCTGCACACATTTCACTGGCCAGAGCAAGTCACCGGGCCATGCCTGGGTTTGACAGGACCTAGAAGGATAATCCTTCCCCGGGGAAGGCTTAGAAAACATGACTTCAGACTAGTTAGGAGAGGAGAGAGAAGTATGGACTGAGTGGAGAGGGCCGCCGAAAAAAGCTGCTGCAGCAATCAGAGAGATGACAGACTCCCAGGCTGTAAGGCCCATGATAGAATGAAAGAGAAGTGGATAGATTGGAGAGATTAATACAGAAATTAATAGCTACTGCATATTGAGCTCTTTCACGTGCCAAGTGCTGTAGGTGATTTATCCCATTAAATCGAATACATTCTCTCTTATTATTGTAACTCTCAGAAAGGCATAGTCAGTCCTTAAAACACATTGCTGACTCAAGTGAATAGAGCAATTTCACGTGTACCTGTCTTAGAGTTGTAGACCAAATCAGTCACTCTCTTATTTCAGTGTTGAGTATTTGGGGTTAAGAAATCGGAATGAAAGTCAGCCAACACCACCCCTTTATTGTCATACTCTATGACAAGTGGTGCGTAATAGTGGGCTCAAAGGGAAGGCAGCGCAGTGATCAAAACCATGGACTCAGGCCCAGACAGCCTGGGTCGAATCTTGGCTCTGCATTTTATTAGCTCTATGGTGTTGTCAAGTGCCTCAGTTTCCCCATTGGTAAGATGGGAATATTTATAACAGCACCTAACTACTTCACGGGGCTGATGTAGATAGTTGATGAGTTATAAAGTGGTTAACAGTGGCTTGGCACATTGTAAATGCTATGTGAATGCTGTAACTAACCCAACAAATGATTCCAAAATGTAGACATAAGGCATCCTTTCAGCGCACCATTGGCATAAGGCTTCTTCCTCTTCTTGATCATTTTCAGGCCTCTATTTGGGTGAATTCTGAAACCTTTCATCTAACACCTGCCTCAACTAAGTAGGAGGAAGTCGTATACAAAATGAGTCCAGGAATAAAGAAAATCTGGTATATATCCACAATGAAATATTATTCAGCCATAAGAGAATGAAATCCTGCCATTTGCAGCAACATGGATGAGCCCAGAGCACATTATTGTT
Source organism: Cacajao melanocephalus (assembly GCA_963573385.1). Classification (NCBI taxonomy): domain Eukaryota; kingdom Metazoa; phylum Chordata; class Mammalia; order Primates; family Pitheciidae; genus Cacajao; species Cacajao melanocephalus. The sequence goes on along the minus strand of CAUYLG010050731.1, from coordinate 24,413 downwards.
AAGTGAAATAAGCCAGGCACAAAGAGACAAATACTGCATGTTCTCACTCATATGTGAAAGCAGAAGATCTTATAGAAGTAGAGAGTAGAATATCGGTGTCCAGAGTAGGGAAGGGTAGCGCAGCGGGGAGGATAACAACAGGTTGGCGAATGGATACAAATTACAATTAGGAGAAATAAGTTACCGTGTTTTTTTATTTTATTTTATTTTATTTTATTTTATTTTATTTTATTTGAGACCGAGTCTTGCTCTGTCGCCCAGGCTGAAATGTAATGGTGTAACCTCGGCTCACTGCAACCTCCACCTCCCAGGTTTAAGCAATTCTTCTGCCTCAACCTCCTGAGTAGCTGGGACTACAGGCGTGCACCACCACACCCAGCTAATTTTTTGTATTTTCAGTAAAGACGAGGTTTCACCATGTTAGCCAGGATGGTCTTGATCTCCTGACCTCGTGATTCACCCACCTCGGCCTCTCAAAGTGCTGGGATTACAGGTGCGAGCCACTATGCCCGGCCAAGTTATGGTGTTCTTATAGCACAGTAGGATGTATGTAGCTAACAATAACATATTGTACATTTCAAAATAGCTTGAAAAGAGGATTTTGAATGTTCCCAACACAAAGAAATGATCAATGTTGGAGGTGATTGATATTTCAATTATCCGGATTTTATCATTATACATTGTATACATACATTAAAAGAACACATGTACCCCATAAATATAAATGATTATTATGTATCAATTAAAACTTTTTTATTGAGATGGAATCTCACTCTGTTGCCCAGGCTGAAGCACAGTGGCACAGTCTCCGCTCACTGCAGCCTCTGCCTTCTGGGTTCAAGCAATTCTTGATCCTCGTGCCTCAGCCTCCTAAGTAGCTGAGATTACAGATGTATACCACCACACCCCGCTTTTTTTTTTTGTATTTCTAGTAGAGATGGGGTTTGGGCATGGTGCCTAGGCTGGTCTTGAACTCCTGGCCTCAAGCGATCTGCCCACTTCAGCCTCCCGAAGTGCCTGCCGAGATTATAGAAATAAACCAATGCACCCAGCCAAAACTTAAAATATATATATATTTTTTGCAATGGAGTCTCTCTCTTTGCCCAGGCTGGAGTGCAATGGCGCGATCTCGGCTCACCGCAACCTCCACCTCCCAGGTTCAAGTGATTCTCCTGCCTTAGCCTCCCGAGTAGCTGGGATTACGGGTGCCCGCTACCACACCTGGCTAAATTTTTTTGTATTTTTAGTAGAGATGGGGTTTTACTATGTTGGTCAGGCTGGTCTCGAACTCCTGACCTCAGGCTATCTACCCGCCTTGGCCTCCCAAAGTGCTGGGATTAACAGGCGTGAGCCACCACACCCAGCCAACTTAAAATATTTTTAAGAGTTAATATGAAAGAAAAAAAGTGAATTCAGGATCTGAGACCAGACACACGGGTTTGTCATTCTGTTAGTTCTGCAATATTAGGGGCCTCAATTTCCCTGTATGTAAAGTGGGAATAAGGATAGAAACTACCTTATACAGTCACTAAAAGAGTTAAATGAAGTCCATGCATGTAAAACACCCAGCACAGTATTGGCCACATGACAACTATTACTCTTCGGTGCCTCTCCAAGGAGAAGAACGCTGGCACCTTGGAAGGCAGTACTGTGTAGTGGAAAGGAGCCTGGCTTGAAACTACAGGACTGGATTGTGAGTCCCACTTCCACCATTTACTGGCCATTTAACACTAAGCAAGTTACTACACCTCAGAGTCAGTCTCAGTTTCCTCACCAGGAAAATGCATGCAGCAATCTGCCTCCTTCAAGGGAGAAGTCCGAATGGCTCAATGAACACGGACGAGAATGTGCTGGGCAGCACAGTTCCAAGCATCAGGCACCAGACTAGATTGGATGGAACCCAGAGAGATGGCCCCACCTGGCTCTGGTTCCTGTTTTCCTCAGTGGCATTGTGACTGCCAGGAAAATCCACTCTTAACAGGCAAGGAAAGCAGGCCAAGAGACTGGCACCATCATCGTTTTCACCCTTCACGTTCTGGCTCTTTGGTAAAAGAACATGGCTAAATAATAAAGGTCCCACAGGCGAAAAAGCAGGGCTTTCCCTGACGTATGAGGAATGAAATACCTTTTGGTATATCACTGAAACACATTAGGCCATTGTAAATTTGCTTTCGAGCTGGCACACTCAGTATGGATTTTAAGTCCTATACAGGGAACCTGGTAAAACAAATAAAAAGCACATTTATCTCTACCATCATGTTAAAAAGTTTTTTTTGAGATGGAGTTCCACTCTGTCACCCGGGCTGGAGTGCAGTGGTGTGATAGCTCACTGTAACCTCTGCCTCCTGAGTAGCTGGGATTACAGGCACACACCACCATGCCTGGCTAATTTTTTTTTTTTTTTTTTTTGTATTTTTAGTAGAAACAGGGTTTCACCACGTTGGCCAGGATGGTCTTGATTTCCTGACCTCGTGATCTGACCACCTCAGCCTCCCAAAGTGCTGGGATTACAGGTGTGAGCTACCACTCCCGGCCCAATTAAATTTTTTATTATGGAAAAATATCATGCATGTACAAATTAAAAAGAATTGATGAACAAATTAATATGTACCTATTGTCCATCACTTGTAATCAATGGCTCCCTGCTTTACACCCCAACCACTTCCTGATTGACCACCCCAGGTTATTCTAAGACAAATATCAGGCATCATATGATTTAATCCATACATTTTTAGAATATATCTCTAAAAGACAAGAATTCTTTTATAAGACGTATTCAAAATGCCATTTTATACCTCAAAATAGTAACAGTAATTTCTTAATATCACCAAATAACCAATCTGTTCAAACACTCCTATCTTATAATTTTTTAAAAATAGTTTGATCAAGTAAGATCAATTCATTAAATGGTTTGTATACGCCTTAAGTCTTTGTAGGGTCTCTTTCCATAGAAACTGGATCATTTGTCCTGAAGTTTTTCACAGCATTTGGTGGATTTCATCAATGTTGCATACATAGTTCAGCATGTTCTACCCTCAAATTGGAAGCATATTCCTGACCTTGGAAGTTGACCCTATGGGATGAAATCCCAAGACTGTTCCACAGATTAATCATGGGAAGGACTAAGGGACTTGCCCGTGGATTTGTGTCCTGACTCTGGAAACTGTGGGCAAATAACTGGTCCAAAGAGAAAGGTGCTTCAGCGCAGTTCTCTGCTGCTGGTTTTTGTTTTGTTTTGTTTTGTTTTCTTCTAACAGGGAAAGTGGAGGCTAAGGGAGACCCTACTGAATGACAAAGGACCCTGTCCTTCTTTGCTACCTTCTACTGAAAATTTTTTTTTAAAAGTTTGCACCTTAATGGAGAAGATGAGTAATTCTGGTTGAAAATTCAAGATTAAAGTCTGTCTGGGCCTGGCACAGTGGTTCACACCTGTAATCCCAGCACTTTGGGAGGTCAAGTCGAGCAGATCACCTGAGGTCAGGAGTTCAAGACTGGCTTGGCCAACATGGTGAAAACCTGTCTCTACTACAAATACAAAAATTAGCAGGGTGTCGTGGCAGGCACCTGTAATCCCAGCTACTTGGGAGGCTGAGGCTGGAGAATTGCTTGAACCCAGGAGGTAGAGGTTGCAGTGAGTGATCATGCCATTGTACTCTAGCCTGGGTGACAAGAGAGAAATTCAGTCTCAAAAAAATAAAAATAGGCCGGACACAGTGGCTCATGCCTGTAATCCCAGCACTTTGGGAGACTGAAGCAGGCAGATCACCTGAGGTTGGGAATTTGACACCCAGCCTAACATGGAGAAATCCCGTCTGTACTAAAAATACAAAATTAGCCAAGCATGGTAGTGCATGCCTGTAATCCCAGCTACTCAGGAGGTTGAGGCAGGAGAATCGCTTGAACCGGGAAGGCAGAGGTTGCAGTGAGCCGAGATCACGCCATTGCACTTCAGCCTGGGCAACAAGAGCAAAACTCGGTTTCAATAAATAAATTAATTAATTATTTAATTAAAATAAAAATAAAGTCGGTCTGTTCTTGCTTCCTTGTTCAATAGGCATCCTCTTTCCATTGAGAATGTATGTTCTTGGGCACCAGTAGTCAATTGCTAGCCAGGGAAGAAAGAATTTCCTGGTCAGGCTCTGTGGAAACAGTGGGGCTAGACTCTTGAAAGCCCTAAGATCACTTTATCTAGCTCACCTGCTGCTTCCACTTCCACCACCGTGGCCCTGAACGCTGGCCTGGCCCACTCTTTTCTATGAAACTGCAAAAACACATTATGTAAAGTCCTTCGAAACAAACTCAACAAACATCATTGAGTAGCTCCCATGTTCCAGAACTTGGGGCTAGCGAAGGAGGTGAATTTGAGATCATCCCAGAAGAGTGGAGTCTAGCAGAAGAAGCAGATGTGCAAACCAAATAGTTGCACCACAGCCTTGCAAGATCCAGGACGACATGGGCCAGGTAATCCGGGATGCCCAAGGAGGAGGGAAGACAGGGGAGCAGGGGCTCTACAAGGAGGAGATGCACTGTCTAGGACTTCAAGGATGAGGAAGAGTTCCAGAGATTGGCTGGAAGATATTAATGACACTAACAGTAACAACAACCACATGCGTTGTGTGAGCACTTAATTTTACACCATGTGTTATTATTATTATATTTTTGAAACAGTCTCGCTTTGTCACCAGGCTGGAGTGCAGTGGTGCAATCTCAGCTCACTGCAATCTCTGTCTACTGGGTTCAAGCGATTCTTTTGCCTCAGCCTCCCAAGTAGCTGGGATTACAGGTCCCAGCCACCACACACAGCTAATTTTTGTGTTGGCCAGGATGGTCTCGATCTTATGATCCACCTGCCTCGGCCTCCCAAAGTGCTGGGATTACAGGCGTGAGCCACCGTGCCTGGCCATACCATGTGTTATTCTAAGTGCTTTCCAGGGACTCGCACATATAATCCAACCCACCCAGTGATGGAGACACCCTTGTTATCTCTATTTTACAGATGAAGATACTGAGGCAGTTTCAGTAGCATTTCTTCCCTAGTTAATAGCTACCTGTGTATGACCTCAAAGCGCAAACACTCAGAGACTTAAGGGGTGTAGTACCCGACACGTGTAAATCACAGTTTGTTCCAAAAGGAAGTCTAGTTGACCGCTCTCTTCCCAATGCCCAGACCAGTGCTTGGCATACAAAAGGCACTCCATACTGTAAGAGGATAAGCATGCTGTTATCCTATGTGCCCCTCCAAATGTACTCTCCCATCTTCTCTAAAATCCTCCCTGCTCAGAAGACTGACCTGTGTGGACCATATCCATGGGCTTCCCTGACCTAGAGCTTTCCATTGAGATCAGCAGATTGGAAGCGCTGACAGATTGGTGGAATGGAGGAGAGTGGTATCAGGTCATTGAAATGGAGTTAAAAGATAAAAATAGTGCTTTTCTGGGGGTCATGTTAAAAAGATAAAATAATTTTTGGCTAGGCGCAGTGGTTCATACCTGTAATCCCAGCACTTTAGGAGGCCGAGGTGGGCGGATCACTTGAGGTCAGGAGTTCAAGATCAGCCTGGACAACATGGTGAAACCCTGTTTCTACTAAAAATACAAAAATTAGCCAGGCACAACGGCATGCACCTATAATCCCAGCTACTTGGGAGGCTGAGTCAGGAGAATCACTTGAACCCGGGAGGTGGAGGCTGCAGTGAGCCGAGGTCGTACCACTGCCCTCCAGCCTCAGCAACAGAGCAAGACTCTGTCTCCAAAAAACTAACGATAATAATAATTTTTTTAAAACACAAACTTTGTTTCTCACCATGCACACCATCAATTTCAAGACATTTTTGTGAGGGATGATAGCAGTCATTTAATCCATCCCTTGAGAACTGAGGGTCCCAGGAATGTAACCATGTCAGTGCAGTCTTTCTTACATTATTAACTGGACAAAAATGGGTGCCCTTTAAATTATTTTTAAGATTAGGAAACAAAAAGAAGTCAGTAAGAGCTAAAGCAGGACTGTGATTGCGGATGCCTAATGACATCCCACTGAAACTCAGGAAGTTTGCCATTTGAGGAGAGGCATGAGCAGGAGCACTGCTGTGCTGGAAACGGCCTCTCTGGTGAAGCTTTCCTGAGCATCTTCCTGTGAACACTTGGGCAAGCCTTCTCCACACACTCTCATAGAAAGCAGACGTTGTTGTTCTTCGCCTTTCCAGAAAGTCAACGAACAAAATGCCTTGAACAGCCCCAAAAAACTGTTGCCATGACCTTTGCTCTTGACCAGAACAGTTTTGCTCTGACTGGATCACTTCTACTTCTTTTTCTTTTCTTTCTTTCTTTTTTTTTTTTTTTTTTTTTTTTTAGAGACAAGGTCTCACTCTGTTCCCCAGGCCAGAGGCAGTGGTGCAATCACAGCTCACTGAAGCTTCTGCTTCCTGGACTTAAGCAATCCTCCCACCTCAGCCTCCTGAGTACCTGGGACTGCAAGAGTACACACCATGCCCGTCTAATTTTTTCTATTTTTTGTAGAGATGGAGTCTTTCTATGTTGCCTAGGCTGGTCTCAAACTTCTGGGCCCGAGTGATCCTCCCACCACAGCCTCCCGAAGTGCTGGGATTACAGGCATGAGCCACTGTGCCTGGCGTGCTCCACCTGGTGGCAGCCATTGCTTTGATTGTGCTTTGTCTTCAGGATCACACTGGTAAAGCCGTGTCTCATCTCCTGTTACCGTTCTTCAAAGACATGCTTCGGAAGCTTCATCCCACTTGTTTAAAATTTCCATTGAAAGCTCTGCTCTTGTCTGCAGCTGATCCTGGCACAATGGTTTCAGCACGCATCGAGTGGAATGGGTGACTCTAATTTTTCACTCAGAGAATTGTATAAGCTGAACCAGGCGAGATGTCTATGAGGTTGGCTATTTTTGTGCTGTTAATCATTGGTCCTCCTCAGTTAGAGCAGGAACTAGGTTAATTTTTTTCCTCACAAATTGATGTGGACAGTCAGCCACTGTGGGCTTCATCTTCAGCATTGTTTCTTCCCTTCTTAAAATGAGTTAGCCAATTCTAGCCCACTGATTTCTTTTTCTTAGAGACAGGGTCTTGCTCTGTCACCCTGGCTGGAGTGCAGTGGCACAATCCTGGCTCGCTGCAACCTCTGCCCCCTGGGTTCAAGCAATTTTCATGTCTCAGCCACCTGACTAGCTGAGATTGCAGGTGTGCACCACTATGCCCAGCTAATTTTTGTATTTTTAGTAGAGACGGGGTTTCCCCTTGTTGGCCAGTCTGGTCTTGAACACCTGACCTCAAGTGATCCATCCACCTCAGCCTCCCAAAGTGCTGAGATTACAGGCGTGAGCCACAGTGCTTGGCCTAGACTGCTGATTTTTGGGGGGCAGTGTTTCCATAAATGTTTTGTGATGTACCAGTGATCTTACCATTCTTCCATCCAACTTCACCATCCATTTGTTTCTTCCTGCTTTCATTTTAGCAGAATTCATGCTGATCCGAGAGAGACTTTTATCAAACTGATGTCTTATCCTTCTTAGTGCCTCAGACTGGATCCTATTCAGACATGTTACAACAACTTAGTATGAGTTTATTTTGGTGCAAAAAAAATTTGAAATTCATGCATAGATTTTTCATAACACACATTTTCCATGAACTTTTTGAAGACTCATTGTATTTCCCTGGCTCCTTCTCTGGTTCCCCTCTGCTGGGGGCATTCCTCAACAGAAGGTCACAGGTCCCCTCAGGATGGCACTCTGTATCTGAAGTTCTCCTTCTGCTTCTAATAACTGCTGCAACCCCTCATTCCTTCAGGCATGGGATTGTAAAAGCTCTGAAGATACTGTTCTATCCTTTGTAATCTCCCTATATCTTATCCACGCTTTTGTAAAAAGTGTCTTTATTAAACCCCTCTCAAGCCATCTTGAGTTGTATGTGCCATCTGTTTCCTGCTGGAACCCTGACTGATAGAGAGATCAAGCCAGAGCACCTTCTGGAATCTTCTTTCTCCTGAAACTCCAGCAGAGGCTCAAATTTATTCACAAGATAGATGTCAAAACCATAAATTTCCCTTCTTAGTTTATCCTAGACTCAAAAGGCTGGACTCAGCCTTCAAAGGTCACTGAAGTCCATTTCTCTGCCCCCAGCTAGGAATCCCACCCTCCCCCCGCAACTGCTCCTGTCAGAGGAAAGTACATCTTACTTTGAAGATCTTCAGGTAAGGAGATACCATAACTCACTCATGTGTCTTTAGTCTCCTTGCCTGATAAATCTCCCTTCTGTCTAACAGGAACCCCTCGTGTTACAGGTGAAGCCCGTTTCCTTTGTCTGTTCCTTTGCAAGAGCTGAAAAAAGATTCTTCATTCTTTGAAAATGGGCATTAAATCATCCTCGCCCTTCTCTGGCTCTGAAGTGCAAATCAATGAAGGCAGACAGTCTGCACATGCTAGTCTACAACAGTCAACCTGGACGTTCTAGGAGAACCCTACACTTTAACTAATATTTACACAAATGTGTTTGAAAGGTTTACCCGAGGCAGAAGGGAAAGACGGAGCCAAAAATCTCCCCCCGCCACCACCAGACACACACACACAATGGCTGGACTGGGTTCCTGACAGAAGTGATGGTGAATTCTTCTCCTTCAATTTACTTTTATCTGCTTGTCTGTTTATCCTCTTCCTGTTATCCAAACCCTAAATTCTGGAGGGTGCTGGTTTGCTGCTATTGACCAGCCCCGTCAAAGGCTGCCACTCTGTGAACAGAAATCTACAAGCAGTTCCCCTCAGCTCTGCCTTCAGACCTTTCTGTATTCATCTGTTTAGGCTTTCATAACAAAATGCTACAGACTGGGTAGCTTCAACACAGAAGTTTACTTATGTTCTGGAAGTCCACAGGCTAGAAGTCCAAGGTCAAGGTGTTGGTAGGTTTGCTTTCTTCTGGGGCCTCTCTTCTTGCCTTGCAGAAGGCTGACTTCTCTCTGAGTCCTCACGTGATCTTTTCTCTCTATCTGTACATCCCTGGTGTCTCTGGTGTCTTTCTTCGTGTTCAAATGTCTTCTTATAAGGACACCAGTGGAATTGGCCCCCACCCCATAGCAACCTCATTTTAATTTAATCACCTCTTTATATGTCTTATCTCCAAATACCTTTGGAGGCACTGGGAGTTAGTTAGAGCTTCCACATAGGACATGATTCAACCCATTATACTCTGCTTCTTCTCTTCAGCAATCTGCACCTAGCTGGGCTTCCAAAGGACTTGAGCTGAGCCAGCCATGAACCAGGAACAGCAGTAAAACCTAGAATCTGATAAACCTCATAGCCCACAGACCGTTGCTTTAAAATATATTGCACTAAAATTCAAAAATTTCTCCCCTAAATCCTGATGTACACATATACATTCACATGCATGCACACGTGTGTGTGTGCACACACACAATCCCAGTTGCTTGTTTTAAAGCATTTACATGGATTGTTAAAGTGTTCTCTAATCTCATACACTTTGTTTTATTCTCATTCCTAGACTGGTAAACTCAATCACACACACACACAGCCCATTCCTACAGAAGCATATATGGCTGATATAGCAACCTCTTCTCACTCTTACATCATGTAGCTGCCCAGCCCTGAAACCCAACAGTCAGCACTATAGAGGATGCTTTACTTGTGTCATGGAGTCATCTCATTTAATCATTTAATCCTCCCAGTAACCTAGCAGAGTAGAAACTAGGAGTCCCATCCAATAAAGGAAGAAACTATAAGACACAGAAAAATTAAAGTTACCCAGCTAGAAAGCATGAATTCTGAGGGCTCACCTCCGAGCCCCAAAAGCTGAGTAAAAATTGTTTAGACAAAGAGTTGCTATCAACTAATACTATTGAATACTTGCACCCCAAAATGCTCACAGTTAGGACTTGTAGACACCTCACAATTCTTAAGTGCTTTCAGAATAATTGAGAAAAGCGCTGAATAATATTAACACCACTTGAATAGGCTAAAGTTTAAAAGAAATTTTTCTCCTTTGGGAGTGGGTGGCCAGTACATGAACCATCAACTGAATGGTTGGTGACTTGAGCACCATTTTCAGAGTGTGGGGGATGTTCGGTGGGTGAGGGGAGAATATGACCCCCGAGGACACACAGCTATGCCTGTTACATTGTGTCAGGGGAGTCCTGATCCTTCAGGGGCTCCCTACATGTTCATTCAGGGAAAATTCTCAGTGATTGAACAGAGAACCAGGGATTTGCCCACAGTACAGCAAGGGGAAGTCAGAGATTCTTACTCTCGGCCACTGTCCTCTTGAGTGACTTCAGCCTTATTGGCCCCTGGGATGGAAAATACACAGGAGCTGGACTGTTGGTCAGAGTTCAGTTTGAAGCTGAGAGGTTGTATTAGTCAGGGCAGTCCAGAGAAACGGAATCAATGGGATACATACCTATATTTATATCTGTACCTGGAAAGAGACAAGGTGTGGGCTCACGCAATTATGGAGGCTAAGATGTCCTACCATCTGCCCTCTGCAAGCAGAGGCCCAGGAAAGCCAGTGGTGTAGTTCAGCAGCCTGAGAGCCAGAGGCTGATGGTGGAGATTCCAGTGCAAGTCTGAGGGTCTGAGAACCAGGAGTGTCAGGGAGGAGAGAAAATGGATGTCCCAGCTCGAGCCATTAGACAGACAGTGAATTCACCCCTCTTCTGCCTTCTCGTGCTGCTATACTACCCTCAATGGACCCTGAGAGGATCAGATGATATCCACTCATATTACAGAGGGCCATCTGCTTTACTAAATTTACAGTTCAAATGTTAATCTTTTCTGGAAACACCCCCACAGACACAGCCAGGAATCCTGTTTAACCAGGTACCTGAGCATCCTGTGATCCCCTCAAGCTGATAACGTGAACTATCACACAGGTGATACAGTAGTCCCCGCTTATCCATGGGGAATGCATTCCAAGACCCCTCTGCCCAATGGATTCCCAAGACCATGGAGAGTACCGCCCCCTATAGACACTATGTTTTTTCCTGTACAGTAATTGGCAGGTAGCATCCGCTGTGTGGATCCGCTGGACAAACGGATGATTCACAGCCCAGGCAGGATGGTGCAGGATGGCTTGAGATGATATCATGCCACTCAGAAAAAGACACAATGTTAAACCAATGAATTGTTTATTTCTGGAATTTTTCATTTGATATTTTCATTCTGTGGTTGACCATGAATAAAAAACTGGGAAAAGTGAAACCTGCAGACAATGGAGGCCTACTGTATATTGCTAACTGGTTCACTTAGAGACCCTCAGGTGTCTCTTCTTGTAAGGTCACTAATCCCATCCTGAGGGCCTCATCCTCATGACTTCATCTAACCTAATTACCTCTAATAGGCCCCATTGCCAAATACCTTTACCCTGGCGTTAGGACTTCAGCATATGAATTTGGGAAGGCATGAACATTCCACTCATAACAGTAACATGATTTACATATAAAAATCAATTATATTTCTATGTAATGATAATGAACAATTAAAATCTAATGTTTAAAGTACCATTTACAAGTACAAAAACACTTAGGTATAAATCTAATAAAACATGGTTAGTATGTATATTCTGAAAACCACAAAACAATGATGAAAGAAATTAACTAAGATCTAAAAATGTGGAGAAATACACCATATTTTTGGATTGGAAGACAATATTGTTAAGATTTCAGTTCTCTACAAAGTGATCTGTAGAGTCAAGGTGTTCTTAATAAGTAATCCCAGGACATTATTTTTTGTAGCTATCAACAATCTGATTTCAAAATTTGTGTTTTAAAAAATGCACTAGAATAACCAAAAGATTTTTTAAAGAAAGGAACAAAGTTGGAGCACTCACACTGTCTGATTTCAAGACTTGCTATAAAGCTACAATAATCAAGATGGTGTGGTATTGGCAAAAGAATACATACATAGATCAATGAAACAGAACAGAGTCTAGAAATAGATCCACACAAGTGTAGTCAACTGACTTCTGAAAGAGGTGCAAAGGCAATTCAATGGAGAATTGTCTTTTCAACAAATGGAGCTGGAAAATTGGACATTCACATGCAGAGAGAAGAAAGAGGAGGAGAACAGTCTCTGTTCTACTTTATACTTTGTACAAAATTTAATCCAAAATGGAGCATAGAACTAAATATAAGACTTAAAATTATAAAACTTCTACAATAAAATATCCTAAAAGGTCTTTGTGACACTGGGTTATGCTTCTCAGATACAAGAGCAAAAGCATAAAAGATGATACATTGGCTTTATTAAAACTAAAGTATTTTTCTTGTCAAAAGACACTGTTAGGAGATGGAAAAGACAAGTTACAGGCTGAATATTTTCAAAACATGTATACAACAAGGAACTTGCGTCTGGAATACTTAAAGAACCCTCAAGTCTGAACAATAATAAAAACAAACAACCCAATTAAAAATAAGCAAAAGATTTACACCAGGCACGGCGGTTCACTCCTGTAATTCAAGCACTCTGGGAGGCTGAGGTAGCAGATCACAAGGTCAGCAGTTCAAGACCAGCCTGACCAACATGGTGAAACCCCATCTCTAGTAAAAATACAAAAATTAGCCGGGTGTGGTGGCACACACCTGTAATCCCAGCTACTCAAGAGGCTGAGGCAGGAGAATCGCTTGAACCCAGGAGGCAGAGGTTGCAGTGAGCCGAGATAGTACCACTGCATTCCAGCCTGGGAGACAGAGTGAGACTCTGTCTCAAAGAAAAAAAAAAGATTTAAATAGACACTTTATCAAAGAAGTAGAGTAATTTTTACAGTTTGTAAAACTTTTTAACTTAAAAATTTTAAAGATTTAGCTAAACAATAACTTCAGCAACATGTTATAGTTAGGAATGCATGTATTAGCAAATAAAAAGGATGAAATCACTGCATTACTAACCCAACTCAAAAAAATTGTTAAACCACCAAATTATGCCCAAGAAAAATAGAGAGAAGAGATAAAGAGAAAAAAAATGAAAGAAAACATATGCATACAATATAGATTCAGAAAGCCATGAATTGGTACTTTTTTTCCTTTTTGGAGACAGATCCCCCCTGTCACCCCGGCTCGAGATCAGTGGTGCAATCTCAGCTCACTAAAATTTGACCTTCTGGACTCAGGTAATCCTCCGGCCTCAGCCTCCCAAGTAGTTGGGACTCTAGGTGTACACCACCACGCCCAGCTAACTTTTTGGGGGATTTTTTGACATTATCTGTAGAGACGTGGTTTCACCATGTTTCCCAGGCTGGTTTCAAACTCCTGGGCTCAAGCAATTTGCACCCCCTCGGCCTCCCAAAGTGCTCAGATTCTAGACGTGAGCCACCACACCCGGCCGTAAGTTGGTACTTTAAAACAAACAATAAAATGGCATATTCCCTGAGGAGAATGATTCATCAAAGAGGAACTTAAATGCACAAATAAGCAAAGTCAGAAATGAAAAGGACGTGTTATAGATGTGGTAATATTATAAATAAAGTAAAAAAGCTTATGAACTAGTTTTACCCCAATAAACTAAAAAATATTGCTCCAATGGATGAGTTTTTAAAAGCCTGACACCAGATTAAATTAAAAATCTAAACTGTCTTATCACAATGAAAGAAAAGCAAAGACTTTCCCATCCAGAAAACTCCAGGCCCTAATATCTTCAACAATGACAATGACCAAACAATAAAGAAATTATGCTAATAGTTCATCATTCTTACAAAGAATAAGAAAGAAAGTCCTCTCTATTTTACCTTGATGCCAAAACCTGAAAAGGACATTACAGGAAAGAAAAATTACAGACTAATCTCATGCGTGAACATAGATGCAAAATGTTAACATGAAATCCAGCTTGGTCCTAAGCAAAATGTTAACACAAAATCCAGCTTGGTTAGGTGCAGTGGCTTACACCTGTAATCCTAGCACTTTGGGAGGCTGAGACTGGAGGATTGCCTGAGCTCAGGAGTTTGTGACCACCCTGGGCAAGATGGTGAAACCCCATCTCTACTAAAATACAAAAAATTAACTGGGCATGGTGTGGGCACCTGTAGTCCCAGCTACTTGGGAGGCTGAGGCAGGAGAATTGCTTAAGCCTGGGAGGCAGAGGTTGTAGTGAACTGAGATTGCACCATTGTGCTCCAGCCTGGGCAGCAGAGCAAGAACTCTGTCTCAAAAAACAAACAAACAAACAAAAAACAAAAAAAAGGAAAAGAAAGATATTCAGCTTTATAGTAAATGGGCATACAACACAACTAGGATGGTTTTATCCCCATAATGCAAATGTAATTTAGCAATCAAAAATCAAGGTAATTTGCCATATCAACAAGATAAAGGAGGATGTTTGCATGTGATAAATCACTGGCTTTAGACTTTTATTTTGTGTACCTATCTATATGTGTTATATTTCACAACTTTAAAACGTTCATATAATAAAGACATTTAAGGCTGATTATTACCCTGAAATACACATACCTTTCATAACTAGACATTCTGAGCAATGTATCAGGTTGGTGCAAAAGTAATTGCAGTTTTTGCCATTACTTTTAATACAATTTGTAAAACTTGTGTGGCTGAGCTTGCAAGAAAGAGAAATCATGAGGTTCTAGAAAGATAATAGAAACTGAGAACACAGTAGAAGCACCTGATGTGGGGACTGGAGCAGCCACGCCAGGGGATGGGAGTTGCAGGGCCAGGACAAGGGACAGGGGCTTGACCGTTACTGCCTGTGTGTGGGATGGCGTGTGTGGGAGATTAAGAGCTGAACTTTAGACATTTTAAGCCACAGATGCATGTGTGACATTGAAGTCAAGCAGGCAGTTTGTTGTTAAACATCTGAAGTGCAGGGAAAAAAAATATGTAAGCTAGAGATTGAATCTTGGGAATCCGGCACATTGGCTAGGTTTAAAAACTGTCTTCAGGGGCTTGAACTCCTGCAGCGCTCTGTGCTTTCCTCTACGGTCACATGCTCCCTGTGACTTTTCTGCTTGTATACCTGTCTTTCCCTCTAGACTTAAGGCAGGGAATGTTCCTGTATCCTTGTTTTGGAGTCCAAAAACAAAAACAAAAAACCTCTATCAACATGATTATTGAACCAGTGGCAATCTTGTCAAGGAGCAAGAAGCCAAGCACTAATTTGGTCAGGCAACAAACATGCTGGAAAAGCAAGTGAGCCTGGAAAGAGGGCAGAATGTACTAGAAAAGGGAGACATGGGCTTCCGAGACGCCACCTGGGGAGCCACAGAGGCGGGAGTGGACACTGAGAACAGAGAGGCTCGAGAGAAGAGGAGGGTGATGCTACTTGGATCCAAGACTGCTCTCTTCTTCCAGGGTCTGACATGGGATTCTCAGGAAGCACAGTGTGGCTGATGGGTTGGTTAGGAAAGTCCCTCTGCATCCTACCCCCTCTACCCTGCCCCTGTGTGCCCGTGGGGCAATGATAGGAACAACCCACACCCTAAAATAGGATCCAAATTCCTTCCTCTTTTGTCATCAGAGCTGCATCTACGTTGCTTGAGCAAGTCAGGCAGTCTCTGTGTCTTGAGTCCATAAATCTGCTTTCAGCTTCCTTCAGCCACCTCTTCCTGGGTCTGTGAAAGGTCATTCAGAGTCCCTCCTTCAAAGGCGGGAAACCACCCAGCAGATGAAAGGAGCATCACTACAGTCAAAGCTCGAGTGCATGCCAGGTGCTTACTGCAAGAGCCGTTCCTGACTCGCCTTGCTTTCTGAATGGCATTTCACATCTTTGCCAATTCCTTAGGATCCCTCAATCACCACACCTGGTAAATCAAAAGTCAAAGTAATACATTACAATATGCATCTGCAGGTGGGGCAGTGGAACTTCAGGGAGTAGAAGGTCGGAGGAGGAAGGGTGTGGTGGGCACAAGGTTTACAAAGTCTAAGGGGTGCTTCTTGACAGACTGATCTTGATCCTCATAAAGGTCAAGACTCTACCGGAAGTTGAGCTCCTAACCTGAAAGGACAATCAAGAAGATCAGTGAGGTATATGCTGCTTTTAAATAGCCTGAATATAGCTGGAGGAGGCATGGTTGTAATGTTTCCTAAAATGAAAGAAAGGTGGATGCAAAATAATTGTACAGAGAACAGACTGCACACTATACCATGAACACAACCTCAGCATAGGGGAAAAAAAGACCTGGAGGAAATTGACCAAGATATTATAATTGTAGTAGGTTCATTGTCCTGTGTGCAGCAACATGCTGAGACATTGGGTTGCAGCAGAGAAAGATGTTTCATCCTGGGGCTGCTGAACAAGGAGACAGGAGGAAACCTCACATCTGTCACTCCAAGGAGTTTGGGGCTAGAGATTTTAAGGGTTTTGGAGTGGGCTAAAGTGTGGAGACTATCGACTGGTCAAAGAGTGCAGGGTGAAGTCACGAGACAAGGAGATGAAGAAATTGTATTCTCATGCTGATTCAGTTCCACTGTGAGGGTTTTCAGACTGGGTGTCCTCAGCTGTTCCACTGAAATTCAGGATCTGAAAAACAACTTAAGCAATTCTTAAAAGCCTTATGATTCTAACATAGGAAAGCCTATCTATAAGAACAATGAGGATGCAAATGGTCGGTGTCTGGTGCTACACGACTTTTCATTACAAGGAACTGAGCCAAAGCACAGCCTGATTCATGCTTCATTATAATTCTGTTTCTGTCCAAAATGCTTGTTAACCCTGTGAAGACTGCTTCAATATCACACTGCATTTTCCAAATAATCTGTATAATGTATATGCCTATCCTATTTTCTAAATAAGTCTAAAATGTGTATGCCTATGCTATGTATACACTGAAAAATACCAATACACTTTTTGTAAAGAATAACACAGATTTTTAAAAATGTTTATTTTTGTGGGTACATAGGTATACATATTCATGGGGTACCTGAGATGTTTTGAAACAGGTGTGCAACCCATAATAATCACATCATGGAGAGTGGGGGCTCCATCTCCTCAAGCATTTATCCTTTGTGTCACAAACAATCCAATTATACTGCTTTAGTTACTTCTGAATGTTCAATTAAATTATTATTAAATCTGGCCCCCCCGCCATTGTGCTATCAGATACTAGGTCTTATCCATTCTTTCAATTTGTGTGTACCTATTAACCATCCCTACTTCCTCACCAGATCCCTGGGTTACTTTTTCCCCTTGTACCCTAAGTTGGCAGACTGAGCTGGCACCTCTCGAACAACTGTAACAGCAACAGCAGCTGGTTCGTGATCTCAGCGTCTACGTACGCTGAGCCTGATGTTCACTGGGTAACTACTGAGGAGGCTGCCTGTGACCCAGGTGACCGCCGTCTCCCAAACAGGGAGTAGAAGCCTGACTGCAGTGGGCTGTCAAGTGAGATGGATGGGGCCAGGGAATGAAGCACGTGAGAGCAAACATGTTCAAGACGTTTGGTTGTTATGGGGGCAGTCATCGAAAAGGCTTTCTATTAGCATGTGGTATTAGTCTGCTAGGGCTGCCATAGCAAAATACCACACACTAGGTGGCTCAAACAACAGAAATGTATTTTCTCACAGTTCTAGAGGCTGCAGGTCCAAGACCAAGGTGGTGGCAGGTTTGGTTTCCTCTGTGGTCTCTCTCCATAGCTTACAGATGGCTGCCTTCTGGCTGCGTCTTCAACTGGGCTTTCCACCCTGCTTTCTCTCTGTGTGCCCAAATGTCTTCCACTTGTAAAGACATCATCCAGATTGAGGTTGTACCCATCCTAAAAGCCTTATTTTAACTTAGTCACCTTGTTTAAAAGACCCTGTCTTCAAATTCAGTTGCATTCTGAGGTACTAGGGTTTAGGGGTTTAGTATATGCAATTTGGGAGGAAGGAAGGGATGCAATTCAACCTATAGGTCAAGGACTTTAAGAAAAATTATTTTAATATGCAAGTGCCAGCTGGGTGTGGTGGCTCACGCCTAGAACCCCAGCACTTTGGGAGGCCAAGGACGGCAGATCACGAAGTCAAGAGATGGAGACCATCCTGACCAACGTGGTGAAACCTCATCTCTACCAAAAACACAAAAATTAGCTGGGCATGAAGGTGTGTGCCTGTAACTGGGAGGCTGAGGCAAGAGAATTGCTTGAATACAGTAGGTGGAGATTGCAGTGAGCCAAGATCACGCCACTGCACTCCAGCCTGGCAACAGAGTGGGACTCTGTCTTAAAAAAAAAAAAAAAAAAAAGGTTAGAGAAAGAGAGGTGACTTAATAGTGACCTGAAGCTGGGGCAGGGGTGGAAAGCAGAGCCCGGGGGAAAGGGAGTCCTGGGCAGGAGGAAGGAGGCATCTGCTGCAGTAACCGAGGGTTCAGGCAGTCAGTTTCTCTGCAGTGCTAGGGTGCGGGTGCAGTCGGGTTCTCTGCAGTGCTGGAGTGTGGGTGAAGTCAGTTTCTCTGCAGTGCTGGAGTGTGGGTGCAGTCAGTTTCTCTGCAGTGCTGAGGTGTGTGTGCAGTCGGGTTCTCTGCAGTGCTGGGGTGTTGGTGCAGTTGGTTTTTCTGCAGTGCTGGGGTGCGGGTGCAGTCGGGTTTTCTGCAGTGCTGGGGTGTTGGTGCAGTTGGTTTCTCTGCAGTGCTGGGGGTGCAAGCAGTTGGTTTCTCTGTAACTTGAGGGTGGGAAGCTGGTGGGTCTTCATGTGACAGAAGAAAAGCATGCCTGAGAGTATAAACCGGAAACATTTCGAGGGCAATTTGACCACTTGTGTCAAAACCTTAAAAATGTGCATACGATTCAACCTAGAAATGCCCCTTCAGTTAATTTATCCCAAGGAAATAATTAGGGGCCTACATGGGAATCTGGCAATAAAGACGGCTACACAAATAAAACTATAGTTTTGTGTATCATACAAAAGGAGAGAAAACAACTTCAATATCCAAAAAGTGGAGGCCTGGCAATATGGTTTGGATGTTTGTCCTCTCCAAATCTCGTGTTGAAACGTGATTCCCAATATGGGAGATGGGGCCTGGTGGGAGGTATTTGGGTCATGGGGGGCAGATCCTTCATGAATTAGCTTGGTGCCCTCCACATGGTAACAAGTGAGTTCTCGCTCTGTTAGTTCACATGAGAGCTGGTTATTTAAAGGAGGCTGACTCCTCCTCTCTCTCTCTCATCATATGATATGTTGGTTTCTCCTTTGCCTTCTGCCATAATTGGAAGCTCCCTGAGGCCCTCACCAGAAGCAGATGCTGGCACTATGCTTCATCTACAGCCTGCAGAATCATGAGCCAAATAAGCCTCTTTTCCATATAAATTGTCCAGCGTTGGGTATTCCTGTATAGCAATGCAAGAAGGACTAATATACCTGATTAAGCAAACTATTACCTGTTTTAGAATGTCACATGCACAACTCAGTAGGGCACCAAGAGTGTATACAGCCATCAATTACAGGAGTATGTTTCTGAAGATGGTATTTTGGCACAGGATAGCCTTTAAGGAAATGAGGTTCAGACAATTATGCAACAATTATACAAGGAATAATCATGACTTAAAAAAAATAGTGGATAGATGTAAAAGAATAAAAAGAGCCCATGTGTGGGAGGCAAAGGTTAACTGTGGTGATCTCTGGGTGGTGAAATTGAGGGAGCTAATTATCTTCTTTTTGCTTACCTATATAGTTTCTAATTTTTGCCACAGTGAACATATTATTTAAGCAAGATGGGAAAAGAGCAATAAACACAACTTTTTAAATGCACCACGTGGATTTATTTTCAGGGCTATTTTCCATAAAGAAACCAATTTTTTATGACCGCCCAAGAGTTGTATAAATGATGCTGGCTCATAGAAAATAATAAAGGAGATATGAATATGTTCCCTGAGGGCTGAGATGGCAGACAGGTGCCATGCTCCATCTCCTGGGGCCTAGGACAGCATTTAGCACACAGTAGGCCCCCAATAAATGGTTGAGGAAGAAATGATTGAATGAGATACTATTGGCAAGGAGGGTAACTGAATGTCTCTCTAAGTGAAAAAATCACTGGCTCACAGCAGCCTCTATGTGAAGTGTAAAGTCATGCATTAGTAAATAGCAAATTACCATGGGCTATGAATTTCTGATGTGGCTCCAGAGTTGAATGTTCTTTCTGTACATGTCTGAGGCTATGAGGAATGTGAATTTCAGCTTCTGTCCACTGCTCAAACTACTGATAAATCTAAATTCTGACACCGGTTAGATGCAAGACATTTGCTTTCCAGAGAGCCTTTGGTATTGATCATGTATCGTCTTCAGAAACGTTCTAGCAACTTTTCAGCCATATTGTCATTACCACAATATCCTGAAGGCATTACAAAGATGTCATGAAACAACAGCTTTTTACAGTCAGGTTATGGGCTGGTCCAGCTATAAAATCTAGTCCACACACGTAAATGTTTCTCATGCTATGAAGAGGAAGACAGTAGGGTAATATTATTACATCAGAGGATGAGTCTAATGTCTTTCATCTGCCAGAGAGAAGACTGGAGATATTTACTGGTTTTGTTCTTCAGCAACATGGTATTAATTGCCTTTGAGTGTTTTGATAGGTAGTTAGTGAAAGGGTATTAATAAAAACAGCCCCACTTCATTTTCAAATTAACTACTTGGCCATTGAGCAACAGGAGCTGATAAATTACGGCCATAAATTTGTGATGCAGATTTATGTCCTTGTGACTCAGAGCCAGGCCACGGGCATATTTAGATGGGGTGGAGAGATAAGGAATATGTCAAATTTGGGCAGTGAAAACCATCCGGGGTTCTGCAGAGAGACAGCATACCATTTAGCAGTAGAGAGAACATGGCCGGCCTGGACATCACTAATGCGCTTATCCAAAAGACTTCTCCAGAAGATCTTTTCTCCCAAAAAGGTTGCTGAGCCCATTCGCTGTCACCTTTTTCTGGATGCTGTCACCTTCACCAACCTAGGTTGATGAAGACCTGGCCTCCTAGGCCCAGGGGCAGGTCCCAGGCCATCCTGCCGGACCTGTGGAGACTAAGCCCATTTCCACCAGATGGTTGGGGAAAGAGCCCGCATTCACCCGCTCATCAGAGAAGCAGCTCCTCCTAGGCCAGCCGACACAGCTGATATTCCTCAGCGTTCCTCTTTTGCTGATACGATGGAAAAGTCTACCCAAATGGGTGCAGCAAAGAGGGAAGGAAATATTTCTTGCACAGTTGTTGTCAGGCTCTGGGCTGGTGCCTAATTTACATAATTTCATTTAATCTCCATAACGATCTTGAAAGGTAACTCTTATTAACCGACTATTAACTCCATTTCAGAGAGCGGGAAACTGACACTCATAAAATGGAAGTGGCTTGCTCTAGGCCCGTGTACGGTGTCTGCATGGACTCCATATTGCAGGGAGAATGTGAGTTTTGAAATCACAGAAACCAATTTGAGTCCCAGGTATGCTACTCACTAGCCAGGCAGTTTGGAAAAGCATGTAACCTTTCTATGCCCATGATTTTTTCATTTGTCAACAAAAGATGAGAGACTCACATAGTCATCACAGGATACACGGGTGGGTTAGGCTAAATAATAAAATGAAAGTCAAATAAAAATGAATTGGGATTCCAGGCCATGTTTTTCAGACTCCAGAGTTCTTGTAACTAAACCATAAAAACTCATGACCCTGGAGAGACACAGAGGCCAAGACAGAATGCCAAACAAATCCAGAGCTGCGGGGGACCTCGTGGGACCCACTGGGGTGCTGTGTAGGGCTTGGACTTGAAGAGCAGCGCAGACAAAGCAGAGTTATCCATGCTCAGGAAAGGTGGCAGCAAGGTCAGCAGCCAGGCAGACTGACGATCAGCTCATGGTATACTTCCTATATGAAAATCCTAAAAAGGAGAACGCGGGAAGTGAGATTGACCTCTGAGATCTCAACTGTATACAGCAGCAGCAGCTCAGCTTTTTTTTGGTGACTGGGTCTCACTCTGTCACCCAGGCCGGAGTGCAGTGGCACAATCATGGCTCACTGCAACCTCCACCTCCTCCGGGCTCCAGTAATCCTCCTACCTCAGCCTTCCCAGTAGCTGGAACTATAGGCTCGCATCACCATGCCTGGCTATCAGCTTAAATCTGAGCAAGCCCGAAGGTCTAACCGATGACTATGTCAGAAACTTAATGGTCTGGGAGAGGAGGAACCTCTGGGAGGAAGATAGGGGGCTAATACAGTAAAGGTTGTTGGACAGTGGACAACCCAAATAGTCTCCCAGGGGTGAGGACTGGTGGGGGTCCATGAGAAGGTTCATTTCTGGGCCTTGGAATTAACGGAGGGCTCTCGGCTCTAGGGAAGCTACTGACAGCAGGGTTTGAGCACGGGAAACCATCTGTGGTTCTGCAGAGATAGAAAACGATTTAGTAATGTAGACAACATGATCTGCCTGGACATCACTAATGAAGCGCCCACCAGTGCAAACACCCAGGATTCAGGGAAACCAAAAAGGAATCGGAAGCTGAGGCTATGAAAGTGATGAAGACATTAGTCCTATCCTCAGGAGGGCTGTGGGGAAGACAGTGAACAGGATTTCTGACACAAGGTGGTCATGTGTTGACAAAACAAGCTAAGGGTCCCAGAACAGCCCTAAGGAAAGGCACCTAAGTCACCAAGGGGTGGTGGGGAAAGGTTCCTGGAGGAGAGAACACCGGAAGTGAGACATAGAAGATGGTGGTAGCGGATCAGGACAAGAGAGGGTGTCCCTGACATGGTCCTGCATACACTCTTGCTCTATTCAGTACCATAGCTCAAAAGATGAAGCACATTCATGATTTGGCTCCCACCGACCCCTAGTCTCATTTCTCTTCACTCTGCCCCATACTTTAAGCTACAGCAACATCAGCTGCTGGGGTTGCCTCCGCGTCCATGCTGCTGGTGAATTTTTGATTATATGACTCTCATCTGCCTGAAATACTCCACCCTCCCTTAGGCTAAATGCTATTTTTATTTTATTTATTTTATTTATTTGAGACAGAATCTCTTTCTGTCATCCAGGCTGGAGTGCAGGGGTGCAGTCTCGGCTCACTGCAACCTCAGTCTCCTGGGTTCAAGCGATTCTCCTGCCTCAGCCTCCTGAGTAGGTGGAACTACAGGTGTGTGCCATCATGCCTGGATAATTATTTGTATTTTTTTAGTAGAAACAGGGTTTCACTGTGTTGGCCAGGGTGGTCTAGAACTCTTGACCTCAAGTGGGTTGCCTGCCTCAACCTCCCAAAGTGCTGGGATTGCAGGTGTGAGCCACCACTCCCGGCCGCGAAATTTTATTTATCCTTTAGGAGCCTTTTAGTAATTCTTCTCTGCCTCCTGCATCTGGTGTTAGATGCTCTTCCCTGAAACCCCTGCCCAAGTCTCAAGTACTGTCCTTGCCGCCTTGCGCCAGATTTAACGATGTATCCATTTTCCTCACTAGACAGTGCACTAGTTGGTGTCAGGAACTAACCTTTTTAGAATCACAGTTGCCAGCATTTGGCCATTCCTTCATAAATCATTTTGCAATGACCAGTTAAAAAAAGACAAATTTAAATAAAGCCCTCCTTTTCTCCTCAGGGTTACCAGATAAACACAGGACGCCCCGTTACACTGGAGTTTAAATTGAAATTTCAATTTCAAATAAACAAAGAATACATTTTTCAGTGTAAGTATGTCCCAAACGGTGCATGGAACATACTTGTACTAAGCAGAAATGTGTCTCAAGTGTTGCACGGGACACACACCAAAAGATTGTTACTTATCTGAAATGCAAATTGAACTGGGCATCCTGTATTTTTAGTTGCTAAATCTGCCAGCCCTAAATATTGAAAAGCATAAAGGGTATGGGCAAGAGCAGTCTCATACTGTGGATGGAAAATGCTGAATCTGGTAAGAAATTTGGCAAAATATTTTCCAGTATGATCAGGTAGTTGCTCAGAGATGAGGGAGTTCGTTCCAGTATTTACCATGGCTCAAAGTTAGAAAACACTGAAATAAATATCCCTAAGAGATTGGTTAAATGAAATAGAATTTTATGTGCCATGTAACATTGAGATTAAAACACAAGATCTGAAGGCAAAATTCCTAGGTGCTATTTCTCAACTAAAAATAAAACAAAACCCAAATGCCTCGGTGCAAATCTCAGCTGTACATGACACTGCCTAGGAGACTCTGAGAAGGGTTACTTAATCTTTTATGTCTCATTTCCCACCTGTGTAAAATAGGGAATGCAAACATTTTTACCCTGTAAGGTTTGGGAGATTAAGTAAGTTAGCCATGTGCAGCCCTTACCAAAGGGCATGGCAGAAAGCAATGTTTAAATAAAGACTGCTATTATTTTTTTTTAATTTTTATTGTATTTTAGGTTTTGGGGTACATGTGAAGAACATGCAAGATTGTTGCATAGGTACACACGTGGCAGTGTGATTTGCTGCCTTCCTCCCCTTCACCTATATCTGGCATTTCTTCCCATGCTATCTCT
>CAUYLG010050729.1:0-41488 GCA_963573385.1 Cacajao melanocephalus | reverse complement strand
AGTCAATTCTAAGCAAAAAGAACAAAGCCGGAGGCATCACACTATCTGACTTCAAACTATACTACAAGGCTACAGTAATCAAAACAGCATGGTACTGGTACCAAAACAGAGATATAGACCAATGGAACAGAACAGAGACCTCGGAGGCAATGCCACACATCTACAACCATCTGATCTTTGACAAACCTCACAAAAACAAGCAATAGGGAAAGGATTCTCTGTTTAATAAACGGTGTTGGGAAAACTGGCTAGCCATGTGCAGAAAGCAGAAACTGGACCTCTGCCTGACATCTTACACTAAAATTAATTCCAGATGGATTAAAGACTTAAACGTAAGACCTAACATCATAAAAACCCTAGAAGAAAACCTAGGCAAAACCATTCAGGACATAGGCATAGCAAGGACTTCATGACTAAAACACCAAAAGCAATGGCAACAAAAGCTAAAATAGACAAATGGGATCTAATTAAACTCCAGAGCTTCTATACAGCAAAAGAAACAATCATTAGAGTGAACCAGCAACGAACACATTGGGAAAAAATTTTTGCCATGTACCCATCTGACAAACGACTTATATTCAAAATCTGCAAAGAACTAAAACATATTTACAAGACAAAAAAACAAACAAACCCATTCAAAAGTGGGCAAAGGATATGAACAGACACTTTCCAAAAGAAGACATATATGAGGCCAACAAACATATGAAAAAAATGCTCATCACCACTGGTCATTAGAGAAATGCAAATCAAAACTACATTGAGATACCATCTCATGCCAGTTAGAATGGCAACCATTAAAAAAATCTGGAGACAATAGATGCTGGAGAGGATGTGGAGAAATAGGAACACTTTTACACTGTTGGTGGGAGTGTAAATTAGTTCAACCATTGTGGAAGACAGTGTAGTGATTCCTCAAGGACCTAGAAATAGAAATTCCATTTGACCCAGCAATCCCATTACTGGGTATATATCCAAAGGATTATAAATCATTCTGTTATAAGGACACATGCACACATATGTTCATTGCAGCACTGTTTACAATAGCAAAGACTTGGAACCAACCCAAATGCCCATCGATGATAGACTAGACAGGGAAAATGTGGCACATATACACCATGGAATACTATGTAGCCATAAAAAACAATGAGTTCGTGTCCTTTGTAAGGACATGAACGAACCTGGAAACCATCATTCTCAGCAAACTGACACAAGAACAGAAAATCAAACACCGCATGTTCTCACTCATAGGTGGGTGTTGAACAATGAGAACACGTGGACACAGGGAGGGGAGCATCACACACTGAGGTCGGTTGTGGGGGAGACTAGGGGAGGGACAGTGGGGGGTAGGGTGTTGGGGAGGAATAACATGGGGAGAAACGCCAGATATACGTGATGGGGATGGAGGCAGCAAACCACATTGCCATGTATGTACCTATGTAATAATCCTGCATGTTCTTTACACGTACTCCAGAACCTAAAATGCAATAAAATATATATATATATGTATAAAAATATTCTAAATTCTTTGCTATCATTTCAACAATGTTCACAGCATCTTCGTGAGGAGATTTCAACTCAAGAAACCACTTTTTTTGCTTATCCATAAGCAACTCCTCATCTGTTCAGATTTTATCATGAGATTATATAAATTCAGTAACATCTTCAGGCTACACTTCTAATTCTAGTTATCTTGCTTTTTCCACCACATCTGCAGTTACTTCCTCTACTGAAATTGTGAACTCCTCAAAGTCATCCATAAAGACTGGCAGAAACTTCTTCCAAACTCCTGTTAGTGTTGATATTCGACCTCTTTCCATGAATCATCATTCTTCTTAATGGCATCCAGAATGGTGAAGTCCCTCCAGAAGGTTATCCATTTAGTTTGCCCAGATCCAGTAAAGAAACCACTATCCATGACAGCTGTAGCCTTAAAAATCGTATTTCTTAAATTATAAGGCTTGAAAGTTGAAATTGTTCCTTGACCCATGGGCTGCAGAACGAATGCTGTGTTAGCAGGCATGAAACCATTAATCTCTTCGTACATCTCCATCAGAGTTCTGGCTGACTGCGGTGCATTGTCAGTGAGCAGTCATATTTTAAAAGGAATATTTTCTTTCGGCAGTAGATCTCAACAGTGGGCTTAAACTATGCAGTAAACCATCCTGTAAACAGATGTGCTGTCATCTAAGCTTTGTAGTTCCATTTATAGAGCACAGGCAGAGTAGATTTAGCATAATAACTAAGGGCCTTAGGATTTTGGGGATAGTAAATGAGCACTGGCTTCAACTTAATGTCACCAGTTGCATTGAGCCCCTAAAAAGAAAGTTAGCCTGTCCCTTGAAGGTAAGCATTGACTTCTCCTCTCTAGTTATGAAAGTCTATTGCATCTTCTTGCAAGAGAAGGCTGCTCCATTTACATTTGAAAATCTGTTGCTTAGTGTAGCCACCTTTATTGGTGATCTTAGCTGGGTCTTCCAGATAACTTGCTGCACTTTCTACCTTAGCACTTGCTGTTTCACTTTGTACTTTCATGTTAAGGAGACGGCTTTTCCTTAAACCTCATGCACCAACCTCTGTTAGCTTCAAATTTTTCTTCTGCGGCTTCCTCACTTCTCTTGACCTTCACAGAGGTGAGGAGAGTAGGGCCTTGCTCTGGATTAGGCTTTGGTTTAAGGGAATGTTGTGGCTGGTTTGATCTTCTACCCAGACCACTACAACTCTCCCCATATCAGCAATCAAACTGTTTTGCTTTCTTATCATCCATGTGTTCAGTAGCGTTTTTAATTTCCTTCAAGAATTTTTCCTTTGCATTAACCATTTGGCTAACTTTTTGGCACAAAAGCCCTAGCTTTCTGCCTGTCTCAGCTTTTAACATGTCTTCCTCACTAAGCTTGAACACTTTTCACTTTTGATTTAAAGTGTGAGAGATGTGAATCTTCCTTTCATTTGGACACTTTGGGACCATTGTTGGGCTATTAATTGGCCTAATTTCAATATTTTATGTCATAGGGAATATGAAAACCCAGGGAGAGCGAGAAAGATGGAAAGCTGCCAGTCAGTGGAGCAGTCAGAACAGACACATTTATCAATTAAATTCACCATCTTATATGGGTGTGGTTTGTGGTACCCCAAAAGAATTATAATAGTAACATCACAGATCACCATAACAGATATAATAATGATAATAAATTTGAAATACTTCAAAGCTCATCCAGATATGACACGGAGACATGAAGTGAGCTCATACTGTTGGCAAAATGGCACCAGTAGACTTGCTTGATGCAGGGTTACCACAAACTTCAATTTGTAAAAAATGCAGTAGCTGTAAAGTATAACAAAGTGAAGTGCAATAAAACAAGGTGGCTGTATATCAAATCTCTGCTTTGAATTTTTATGTCTTAGTTTTTAAGGAGAAAAAATTGACAAAAACTAAGGGCACATGACTAGATAGCATAAGAGAATGTAGAGGGGAGAATTAGGGGTGTGAGCAGCCGGGGCATAGGTTTGGCCACCTTCAAATGCATATTGCAGTTCTAGATATAGGGAGTGGTCTGTTATAATTTTAGAGTATTTTTATGTTTTATGTTTTGTCTTATAAAAGGGAAGTTATAAAGCACAAAGTAAAATGAATGACATCAACCAAGCTTATGACTCGGAGTTTTTGTTTTGTTTTTCAGTGCAAAAATAACTTCTGTTAAGAACCTACTGGCTGCACCATCTGTTCCTGACTTTAAGATCCTTCTCCTCTGCTGTTCCATCTTTCATGAGTGGTCCCATGAAGGCTTTCTTTTCCTCCAGGGTCTGGAAGCCGCCATGGCCAACTTGGAGGTGGTGTTGGTGTTCTCCAGAGCCCACTGTGTGCTCTGTACCAGCAAAGACTTGCAGAGGATGAGCACTCACTTCTTGGTTCCCACCACACAGCCTTTCAGCATGACAAAGACATTGGTCACTTCACCATGGTAGACAAAGCCACCCAGAGGACTGAGGTTCTTGTGAGACAGATCATAATCCGTGGATGCATTGTTCTTAATCAGTTTGCCATCCTTGATAAGGAAGCTCTGGATGATCTTCTAGCTATTGTTGTTGATCTCCCTGCAGTGGTAGAAGCCTTTCTGCCCAGTGCACACCACAGAGAAGACAACATGGACAGGACGTCATGCCCCAGCACAGGCAACTTCGTGCAGCCCTCAGTGGGTCTCACAGGGCAGCTTGCTGGCATGCCAATGACTGGTGACCCCTTTGCAGTCTTTGCCCTTGGTCACCCCAGTGACATTGATCATCACGTACTGCCCAAACACTTGTTACACAGGTACTTGCTGCTCTAGACTCTTCTGGGGCTAGTCTCATTTCTCAGTCACAGTGCTTCTATTCATCTGCATCTCCATCCGGTGCCTTATGGAGTGGAGGAAGCAGGCACATCTGTGTGCAAGCCACGATGCAGATGACTTGGCAGTACTTTTTCATGCTGTTGAAGTTCCTCTCCAGCTGCTTTTCACCCTCCTCATCCTGCCATTTCTTGCAGTACTTGGTAAAGGCCTTCTCCTTAGATTTATGCCAGTTCTTACAGAAGTACCTCTTGCACTAATCATGGATGTGCACAGCAAAGGTGGTCTTGAAGGTCTGGAGGCCTCAAGGAGTTTCCACATAGCCCACAATGCCTACCACCAACCATGGCCGGCATCTTCACAATGGCCCAGCTTCTACTTCCCTCTTGTTCACCTTAGATCCTGGCCTACAGACTTCCCACACAATGTAGCTCATGCCAGCCTTGTAAACCAGGAATGCTGTAAGGTAGACTGACTTGGAAGGGTAATCCTTAGAGAAGCTCTTCACTTTCCCATGATGTTTGCTGCTGTGCTACCCAGGCAGGAAGCCCAGGGACCCATGTCTGGGAGCAGGAACTTCCTGTGAGATACGTTGTCATCAAATCCCGCCAGTATAGCAGGAGTTCTTAATAGCTTGAGTGTATTCTCCTTTCCCAGCGATGCATTATGTAATCAGCACCAAACATTTAAAACAAAATGCTTCAATTTTTGTTACAGTGTGTTTCCAGTAGTGAAAAACTAGAAACAATGTAAATATCCAATACTACAAGTATGACTATGTAAATTGTAATCCCTCATATAATGGAATAGCATGTGACCACTTTGAGGTAGACCTTTGTTTACTGATATGTTCGTAACAGTGAGTAAAAAATTCAGGATACAAATATATACACAGATGAAATGGATACTTTTTTCAATATATTTATAGTTATAAACTTGCATAAAATTTCTGGCAGGTTACAGAGTAAATTATTTTCTCTGGGTGGTAGCTTTAGGATGATGAAACTTATTTCCCTTTTACTTCTTAGTAAAATATATTGTACTTTGTCAGGAATATTCATTACTTCTGTGATTAAAAAAGGGGAGGATGAGGAGCACAATTATTTTTTAAGTAATTCAATATTTATCTATAGCCTCTTCCTCCTGATGGCCACTGCTTTGAAATAAGCCAGTCTCAATTAAATAATCTGCAGGATTCTAATTTGGTCAGCAGCATTTCATTCTCTCTCCTAAATATATCTTTGGAGTTTTATTAGATAAAATATTTATTAGATATTGTGAGAGGAAAAATAAACAGTTCCTACAAAACATGAAGCCTCATCAAAATTTTAAATTTTTAATTATAGTTATTTGCAGTGAATCTGCTTTAAAAAAAAAACAATTTGCAAAATGGTGGTAGTTTCTAATAGTCTATATAAGAAGGGAAGGGAAGAATTTTGAGAGGGTGGGATTAAGCAGCTGTAGATGGGTGCTGAATAAAGAGAAGAAGGCCTAATCATTTTCATAGTTCTGTTACCAAGAAATTGATACAGGCCAGGCATGGTGGCTCATGCCTATACTCCCAGCACTTTAGGAGACTGAGGAAGGAGGATCACTTGAGACCAGGAGTCCAAGACCAGTCTGGGCAAACATACTGAGATCCTGTGTCTCTAAAATGTGTTTAAAATTAGCCAAGCATAGTAGTGCGTGACTGTAGTCCTAGCTACTCAAGAGGCTGAGACAGGAGGATCACTTTAGTCCAGGAGGTCAAGGCTGCGGTGAGCTATGATTGCACCACTGCACTCAAGCCTGAGCAGCACAGCAAGACGCTATCTCAAAAAAAAAAAAAAAAAAAGAATAAAGAAAAGAAAATTGATAACAAGTGGGACAGTTAAACATCACTAGTAATGCTTTCTCTCTCTGCTAGAATCCCTGACATCTCCTCCCTGGTGACTTGAAGGACTAGAACCCAGTTTAAGCAAGTAGTAGATGGAGATTGTCTTTGGCTTTAGATTCAGAGAAAGGGAAATAGGTGTTTGCCAGCAGCTAATAATGGTCTAGAAAACAAGTCCCCAGATGTTCACCTAAGGGGATCTGATGACCTCCAGGGAGATGGGCTTAACAGGACTGAACCTTTTACAGAGGGTCTGGTTTCAAGCCTATGTATATGGAAGGAGCTGGAAAAACAGCTGATCACGGCGAGTAGGATTCCAAGGAGTCCAAAAGCACCCCACTGAGAAAGCAAGAGAACAGTGCACACTCCTTGGTTGGAATCTGGATTCTACCACTTAAATGGTCAACCTACAACAGTATGGCACAACACTGGCCCCCATTCTGGTGCCAGTCTAAAAATACATTATTACTGCACCACAACAAATACAGAAAGTAAAAGTAAGTATTTAGAACCAGTTTGACTTTGCTGCTACATCCAAGACTGTGATCAGGTAGTAAATATCCTTGAACAGTGTATAAACTAGCTGGGTTGTTGAAATTGCATGATGAATTACATGTGGTATGACATGCGACAACACCTGGCATTTTGGTAGTGAACTGAATGCCAAAAGCATATAAAAATCTATGCAACAAAGCACATCATTACTTTTATAATTTGTTATTTTGTAACCACTTTAATTTTTAATCAAGCTTAGTTTTAAATTTATGGTTAATCATTATTATCTAAATTAGGGAAGTAATATTTACATTTTTAACCTTCATATATTAAAGTTAAAGTGATCTTCAGTGACATTTTGGGAGAAGGAGAGTCAAAAACAATCCATTTTTTTCTGAAAACAGTAGTAGTAAACTAAATAATGATAATAAAACTGATACTGAGAAAATGAAGACTAAAAGGCTTAGTGCTTATTTTACTCTAAAGTATGATTCCTATATTGAGTTATTTTGTGTGACATAATTGATGGAGAAGTGGTAAGATCATAGTATGGTATTTACAGGAGATGTACTGGCTAATAAAGCAATGAAACCAGCAAACTTTAAGCAGCATTTATATACGAAACATGAAAACATTCAAAACCAAGCAATTATGTTTAAATATAGCCACCTAAAATGTAATAATCACTATCAAAATAAAAATCTATCTCTAAAATTAGAGTTAGCTCAGGCAACATAATGGGTATAGATATCTAACTTTCAAAGAACAGAACATCCCTATATTGTCTAATTGTTTCCAAAGCATAGAAGATGGAAAACTTTTTCCAAATTGTTTCTAGGGCATAGAAAAACATGGAAAAAAATCTAATGTAATAATCTTTATTTTAAAATATAAGGCCATTTATGCAAATGTGTAAACAAATATTTGGAAGAATATACTCCAAATGGAGATCAATCTCATTCGGTACATGAATGAAAAAATCTTCAGTGTAAGAAAATCTAATCCAGCATTGTATGAAAACAACAGCCAAATAGGATTTTCATAGAAGTGTAAGGATAATTCAACATCAGGAACTCCATTACTACAATTCTACAAAATTAATAGAGGAGAAAATGTTTTAATGATCTAAAAGATGGCTAAAAATTATTTACGAAAAAGATAAATTGTTCAAAGTTTTAAGAAGAAAATACTAATTAAAACTACTATAATAAAATCTTACACAATTAATTAAATAGAGTAGAGAGTTTCAGAGATAGAATTATGTGTAAATGGAAATTTAATATACAAAATGCTAGATTCCACAACCATGGAAAGCACTAAATTAGTTTAAAAACCATTTTAAAATAATTCCCTACCAATTTGGGAAAAAAATAAGTTAAGCTTTTAATTTCTATCATATCCCCAAATAAATTCCAGATTACTAAAAAAAACACCTTAATATACAAAACAAAACAATAAAAATATTGGAAAAGCACATTGGAAAACATAGAATTCACAAAAAAAGAAAAAAATGAAAATTAAACTTCTATGACAAATGATATTACTAATAAATTGAAACACGTAATAGGTCAAAAAAATTTGCAACATATATAAAGGACAAAAAAATAAAGACTCAAAAACTGTAAAGAGATTTTAACAAATCCATAAAAAGCAGACAAATCATCCAACAGAAAATAGATGAAGGATATAAACAGGCAATTCAGAGAAGAAGAAATACAAGAATATATAGAAAGCATGTGTAAAATTTTGTTTCACTTCATTATTAACCGAGGAGTTATTTTCTCTCATTAAACGAGCCAAAATTAAATTTTGAGAATGTGTACTGTTGTGAGAATGTGGGAGAAAAGGCATGTCATGTTTCATTGATGTGAGTGCAATTTGGAAAACCTAAACTCTGCCTTTGGAAGATAATCTGGCAATATTTATCTAATTACATGTAATAAATATCTGCTTGACCAATTACATTCTTAGAAATCTATCTTGCAAAAATACTCTCAAATAATTACACAAACCTTAAACAACCTAATTGTCCATCTATTAGTTGAAACATCTTTAATAACATTAATACTTTATCTATTTTATGGAATAATATGCAACAATTAAGAATAATCAAATACGTTGTATTTACTACTCTTAAATGATCTGTAAAGCATGTTCTTATGTTAACCAGCACAATAAGTCAAGTTGCAGAACACGAGAACAGTATTACTTTTGTGGGAAAGAAAACATCTAAATACTTATATAAATATGCGGGGGAAAAAATATCTAGAAAGATGCACTCCAAATTTTTCTCCAAGAACGGGGAAGCTGGATAAGAAAGGATGAAGGAAACTTTTACTTTTTATATATTCTGCCTACTTTAGTTTGCTTATTTGAAGAATATATTTTTGGATTATTCGTATAACTTGAAGTTCTTGAACACACAGGGGAGTATAAGATATACAGAGCAAGCATATATGAACATTAAAAGGAAAAAAGCATCACAGCCACCTTTTGTTGGTTGTTTGAAATGGAGTCTCGCTCTATTGACAGGCTGGAGTGCAGTGGCGCGATCTCGGCTCACTGCAACCTCCACATCGCTAGTTCAAATGATTTTCCCAGGACGGACTACAGGCTGGGTAGCTGGGTAGCTACAGTCCACACCACCACGTCCAGCTAATTGTTTGTATTTTTAGTAGAGACGGGGTTTCACCATGTTGGCCAGGATGCTTTCGATCTCTTGACCTCGTGATCTGCCCTCCTCGGCCTCCCAAAGTGCTGGGATTACAGGCATGAGCCACTGCGCCCAGCCACAGCCACCTTTTGACATGTCACATTTCTCATTGGCAGAGTTACGATATTGGAACACCGTAACTGGTGAACAGACAACAGTTATTCCATTCTTGCCTCTAGTTCCTTCTTATTGGCACCAATCACATTTGTAGACTTCTTTAGAGTTTACTTTATAAAATACTTCCATAATAATAACACTTTGTTATCTATAAAATACAAATCAATTTCTTATTTATTTTTGTATTTGATCAGGAAAATAGAGCAATTATTATTATACACCAGTCCTCTAGGGGAGGAGGTAGGATTCGGTGGATTGCCTAAAATTGCAGAGTGAGTATAGTCTTCATCCATGCCTCTTAGTCCTACTTCTATTGCTTTCATACAACATCAGAGTGTAGTTCCTTGAATCAAAATACTGTAGTTAATAGACTTCTATATTCTATAAGGTGAGTTGAACTTATATCTAACGGCAGGAATATGGTTACTGATGAACAACAAAATTCCTATTGAGCATTTCTACATGTAACATTGTCTGAAATTAGCAACAAAATGCCTGTTCATAGCCTCTGTTAATATTCTATTGGTTTATTTTCCTGTTCCTTATTGATTTGTAATATCTCTGGATACTTTATAGACGTTTATCCTTTGTCCTTTAGATATGCTGCAAATAGTTTTCTAATCTGTTACATGTATTTTAATTTGAACTCATTTGTAAGTAAAAAAGTTTAATTTTTATTGTTCTTGTTCTTTTTTATGACATATAAAATATTTTCCAATATACTTTTCGAATTATCTGGCAAAGCTAAGAAGTCACATGACTTGCCCAATATCACATGGCTAATTAAGAGCAGAATCAAGCTTAGAACCTAGTTCTCCTGAACCCTAAGCTAGTAATCCCTCCACCACGTTATGTCTTACCTTCCTACCACATTCCTGCCACACAGTTCACCTTTATTTTTTGTTTGAGGTATTGTGGGTACAGAATATGTGAACAGAGAGGGATGACATTTGAAGTTTCAGTTTCTTGGGATTCCTCTCAACAGCATTGAAAATATAAGAGATTGTGACAAACTTTAGCTCCATGGCATAGGTACAGAGCCCATGATGAAAGGAATCCTAGGCCTGGAAAAGGCCTGGAGAAAACCAGTTCCAGTGGATTTATCTTTTACATGAAGGAATAGAAGCCTAAGGAGGTAAAGAGATTTTTTTCCACGTTCACTGCCAAAGTGTCCTAGATAGATGCAAAATGCTGTTCTCCTCCCATTTTCCTGTTCTGTCTCATAGATTAGATTTCACCAACCAAAGGAATTCCAGGAAAAGCTAAGAGATGAGTGGGTACTCTCTTAAAAATCTGGAAGAAGGAAAAATCCAAATTTGAAAAATTACAATAGAAGGATAAAAAAGCAAAACTATTGAGATGAAATTGGATGACAATCTCTATTTTATAATTGGAGATCAGTTCATTTATCTGAGTTTGAATTTGTAATCTAATACTTTTTTTCTACCTATTTTATATTTATTTTTCATTACTTTCTGGCTTTCTTTTGAATTAATTAACATTTTATTATTTCATTTTCCCCTTTATTAAGCTTTATTTATTCTTTTACCCTTTTAAAGTGGTTAAAAGATTATGTGCTCTAGACTTATAGGAATCTAGTATAAATTAGTATTTTATCTCATTCCAAACAATGGCTCTTTCAATAATTTTTTTTTTTAGTAAAAACCAGGGCCTCACTGTGCCAGTGTAGTGGCATGATCACGGTTCACTACAGCCTCAACCTCCTGGGCTCAAACAATACTTCTGCCTCAGCCTCCCAAGTAGACGGAACCACAGGTATACACCATCATGCCTGGCTGATTTTTGTATTTTTTGTATCGATGGGATTTTTGCCATGATGCCCAGACTGGTCTTGAACTCCTGAGCTGAAGCAATCCACCCATGTTGGCCTCCCAAAATGCTGGGACTACAGGCATGAGCCACCGTGCCCGGCCCAAACAGATGCTTTACTCTGAACATCTCAGTATTCCTGCCTATGCCCCTTATATATAAGTGCATATATCAAGGAGAAAGATTTGCCTAGAATACCAGGTTTATCTCAATTTTCCCTTTTTATTTTTTTAGAGGATCTTAAACTCACAAATACTGGCTGCCTCAGTACAAGCTTAACAAGTTGAATAACTAAGATGTTCAATTATTATTGAAAGCAGAACTCCTGTAGAAGAAATTAATGTTAGAGAAAAGCACTACCGATGTTTTGTACATGCCCCAAATACAAATTTCTTTATAGTTTTATTTTTTAAATACATTTTCATGAAACTACATATGATACAATTACATTGAACACAGATGCAAATGAGTCTATGTTTAAAAAGTGAAATCTGAAAAATCTCTGTGGATTGTACCAATGGAATCACCTGGTTTTGGCATTGTACTATACTTATGCAAGTTGTCAACACTGGAGAAGGCAGAGTGAATGGTCCTTTATCCAAGTTACAAAGCCAATGAAGTGGATAATCTTTGCTAGATTCTTTTTTGCTTTGATAAAAATAGAAAATGTTTGCTTTTTAAATAAAATTAGAGTATTAGAGAAATTGAAACATAGGAAGTAAGACTTACTTAAGTACCATAATCCAGAGGAAATTACTGTTAACAATATGATGCAGCTTTATCTGACTTTTTGGAGATAGTTGTAGTTTACTGAATAATTTTAAAAGCAACATTTCCTGATTCTTTTTTTGTGTGTTTTTAATAATGTAGTGGTTTTTTTTCAGTTTCTTTACAATAGCCTCAAGATCTATTTTAAATTTCGAATTCTCAGAACCCACGATTCTGTTTTATTCATTTTCTTTCTAACATTTTTAAATCCCTATGTACTCAAATTCTTCCATATTTGTTAGTTATCCTTTAACAATCATTTATTATTATTATTATTATTATTGAGACAGAGACTTACTCTGTTGCCCAGGCTGGAGTACAGTGGCACAATCTCAGCTTACTGCAACCTCTGCCTCTGGGCTTCATGCAATTCTCGTGCTTCAGCCTCCTGAGTAGCTGGGATTACAGACGTGTGCCACCACGCCTGGCTAATGTTTGTATTTTTAGTAGAGATGAGGTTTCACCATGTTGGCCAGGCTGGTCTCAAACTCTTGACCTCAAGTGATCCACCCGCCTCAGCCTCCCCAAGTGCTGGGATTACAGGCATGAGCCACGGCACCTAGTCACAATCATTTATTCTTAAGATGGTTTTTAACTACTATGTGCAGAGGTTTAATGCTATTACTGCTGTTTTTCAGTTAGCACAATGACATGTATATCATGTTATGCTTTTAATGTTCCTAGTTCTTGTGTATACTCATGTCTTCTCTTATATTGTGGCCAACAAATAGACAGTCGATGGAAAACCCATGGGAAAGTTTGTGTCTCTCTGTGCATTTCTTGGCAACTTCCGGTGAATACATACTTATTTCAAAATTGAAACAAAATATATCTTCCAAAAATGATCAAAAGAAACAGCATCTTTCAGAACTGCCACAGTTTTAGTCAAAATGCACCCTTCAAAACATAATAACATTTTAAACAATGCATCTAGATTACATTTGCTTTACATTTAGAGTATTCTCTACACAGATAAAAGGAAGAAACAATTTTCCTTTGCCTTATAAACTAGTCAAATGACGCCAGGGCCATAAGTAGACTATGGGCCTTTAATTTTTTAAAGACAAAGAGATTGGATGAAGTTCCCTGATTTCACAGATCGGTTGTTTGCAAGCATGCAAATTCAATTGGAGTAATTTCCTTTTGCCCATTAGAGAAAAGTTACAGAGAAGCCCAGTATAATCTTCTGAATTTATGGTATCATCTGAGAAGGGATATTCTGTGACTATGAAAAGTTATAGTAGTTTGAGGCTATAAGGGTGGGGCAAATGGTATGTTTACCCTTTCTTTTGTGAATCAATTCCAGATGTGCCATTAGATTCTTTGAATACTGAAGGAGAAAATATCAGTGCTAGAGAACCCATACTGGTAATCTAATTGAACTTTCTCTTTTTACAGAGGAAGAAACTGAGGCCTAGAAAGACAGATTGCCTGCACAAGTCATACAGTCAGGTAGGAAGAGTGGTGAGTCTAGGCCCCAGATCACCTTGTGTCTAACCCAATCATATTCCAGTTATTGGTTTCTCATAGACAAAAGTAATCAGTGCACAGGCAACTGTGAGATAACATCTGCTTTTATCTCTTTACTGCCACCACATAACATTAGTACTTCTTTGTGACATTTCAGTTCCTGTGCCATGTAGGTGCCTGAATAACAGAAAATGATGAAATGGGAGTTGAAGAGAGCTGAGTTAGTGAGACACCAGAAAAGGTCCTAGGGTGCTTGATAAGAATATAACCAGAGGCCCGGCACAGCGGTTCACACCTGTAATCCCAGAACTTTGGCGGACCAAGGTTGGTAGACTGCTTGAGTCCAGGAGCTCGAGACCAGCCTAGACAACATGGCAAAACCCTGTCTCTACCAAAAACACAAAAATTCTCCAAGCATGGTGACACATACCTGTAGTCCCAAGTACTCGGGAGACTGATATGGGAGAATTCCTTGAGCCTGGGAGGGAGAGGTTGTAGTGAGCTAATATCCTGTCTCTGCACTCCAGTCTACGTGACAGAGTAAGACCCTATCTTAAAAAAAAAAAGAAAGAAAAAAAGAAACATTCTGATTCAATCATGTTGGGATTAGTCTCTTTTTAAAAGGGGTCTCCTCTAACATTTTACTCTTAATGCCTTTCTTAATAGAAAAAGAGTATTGAGTATATCTAACATGGACTTGTTAAGCAAAGTTTTTACAAAAACTAAAATATCACTTGAACCATTGTATCATTCTTCATATTTCAAATTAGACTAATTTGTCTTATCTTTTCTAAATATTAATAAGATATATCAATTCAAGTTTTGTTTATTTTGGAACATTGGGGATGTTTCTTCAATCTGACTTATCTTGAATGACCACTTTACAAACAGCCATTTCTTTTTCTTTCCTCCCAGAGGTACTAGAGTCCAGCCAGAATTTCCTCACACAGCTCAGAAGGCATGTTTCACATTTCATGAAAAACATTGCTGGAGTCTCCATCGTGGTGGAATGGACAAGGATGCAGGCTGGAGGTTGTGGAGGAGAAGGAAAAGAAGGCAAAACCTCAATATATAAGACTATAATTCACTTCAATTCAGATATATATTGCCAACTGATCCTCACTCAGGATGTGAAATATAGATTACATCTGAAAAATTCTATGATTTTGTTGTTACATCTAAATAAATTATTAAAGTATTAATATGAAAAGCAAATATAGGAAAAATTCAATCTAAAGGCATATTTTGCAGTTCTACTTTGCTAAGAAGCAAACTACTTCTAACTCCCAGTTTCCTCATGTTTAATGGTGATAGTAAAAGCCTAGATCTTTCTGTAGGTCAATCAAGATAATGCACGTAACAGAGCTATTGAACAGTAAGTAGACTGTTGTAGGTGTGTCGTATTGCTGTTGTCGTTAACAGCAGCTTCTCATCTTGTAATTACAAAGTAGTTGCTTTAACACCATGAAACTTATTAACATTCCCTCATTATTATTAATAAAATCTTCATTTCTGAACACAGCAGGGCAGAGAGAGAGAAGAGCATAAGGCAATGGCCACAGCCATCCCTTAGAGCACGTGTTATACATATACAACAATTTAAGCATTCAGATTGTCCAAGGAGAAATTGAATATCTGGAATTAGGTTTAAAAAGATGTGGAAGAGGGCTGAGAGCTCATAAATTTGTATTCATCTAGAATGATCATGTTACTCTCAAAAGAAATCAACCTTCGGAGCTCACATGACATCAAGCATAAGAGGGTTTAAAAATAATACTCAAGTCAACATACATCTAGGAAATGCTGAATAGTGTTACACAAGAAGTGCCATGGTGATTAAGGGAAACTCTGTGCTTAAAGCAGAAGCTCTGAAGGGCAATTACGTCCTTTTCAACGAAGGTCTTCATCTGTCCCATACCCAGGTACGGAAAGTGAAAGCAAATACAACTGAAAGAAGGCAGCTCTCAAGTTAGAGAATTTTAGCTAACAAATGAAACAGTCAAATATTTGCAGAACATATTAGAGAGAAGCTGTATCAGTCAGGTCAGAACAGGAAAGGTTATTCTGTGATAACAAACAGCCCACAAAAATCTCAGTGTCTTAAAACACACATCTATTTCTTGTTTAGGCAAAGTTTGCGGCAGATCTGGGAATCTCTCCAAGACAGGTAGCCCCTGTTCAGCCTACCATTCAGCTTCAATCTTTCAGTCCCTCCTCATCAA
Source organism: Cacajao melanocephalus (assembly GCA_963573385.1). Classification (NCBI taxonomy): domain Eukaryota; kingdom Metazoa; phylum Chordata; class Mammalia; order Primates; family Pitheciidae; genus Cacajao; species Cacajao melanocephalus. The sequence continues at coordinate 25,675 of CAUYLG010050729.1, read as the reverse complement.
CACATGCTCCCATGATCGCTGTAGCAAAAGAAGAGCAAGCTGAAGCGTTCAACAATGGCAATGCAATGCTCTGGCATTTAAGTGACACATGATTTTTCTACTCACATGTCACTGGCTAGAATTAGTCACATTGCCCCATGTGAGTGTGAGGGAGTAGGCAGCAAAGTATAATCCCACCATGTACTGGTGAGTCTCATTAAGCCTTTGCCAGAGAAGCTCATCTTCTGTAGAAAATAATTGAAACACTCTATACATAAAGCGTAAACTTTGAGCAACTACAGAAATAAAACTCCAACTTCTTATTTAATAAGGGCCACAATGTGAGCACATATTCCAACACACAATATGGAGAGAGAACATCAAGGGACACACAGATGTTAAATGTGGTCATCCAAATTACAGAAGACACTGGCAATCCTTTGCAGGATCTGCTGCTGTAACTCTTATTTATTTTATGATAGTTGTACATCTTCAATAAATTCTACTGAAGGGACATTGCAAAGTATTGTTTCTGTCATTCTCTAAATATCCTTTTTGTTGGTTTCATGAAATCCAAATTAAAAAACCGTCTAGATGTTGATCTAAATATCTTGATATTTAGATAATGCCTATACTGCCAAATAGCTGGACTGGAATTACAACCAAGATGTTGGTAACCAGAAACAGCAAAACAAAGTACATAGCAGCCCTTATAGAATGGTACCCATTTCATACCATCAAACCTAGTCCTTAAAATTTCAAAATGAATAAATGTTAGTGGGAAATATGCCAGCACTTTTAAGCATTAGGCAAGAAAAGCTTTGTCTGATAAGTTTTCTTTCCTCTAGGGCTTACCCTGAAATAGGTGGCAATGTCATTTGCATTCTGAACACTCTGGGCACTTTTTCTTCTTGAATTTCCCTCCTGAGGCAACACTCCAACAAGAGCTTAAGGCAGGTTGAGGTTTTGATGTTCCTGTGCTCTTGTGAGTGAACAAAGAAAACCAATGAAAGTGCTCAACAGTCAGCATCCACCTAGATGTGTTCATTTGTTGCCATTTTAGGAACTAGCAAGGCTACTGTTATTTACTCTTGCTATTTTCCCAGCTAATCAAAGGAACTTTTACCCAAGCTAATTTAATTAGGAGCTAAAAAGTGTAGTTTTGTAAGACAGGATTGTCAAAATCTTTAATCTAGCTAAAATGATTGCCAAAGCCCCTTTGAATAAAGGGTCCTCCCAAGAGAGGCCTCACTGGGAAAGCATAGAAGGGTTTGAGGGGTTTATGTGTGGTTGTGCAGTTATGCATGTATGTGTGTGCTGTTTTTTTGTTTGCTTGCATAGTACAAATTTGCAAGAACACTCAAAATCAGATTCTGGCAAATTAAATCAAACGGAATATGTGTTTTGGGGCGGGGTAAGAAAGTAAAGTGTGCTTTGTAGAAAAGATTTTAGAAGGGAAAACTGGACATGTTTTTTTAAAAAAGAGAATTGCCTTTACTGCCCAATTTTAAAACTTCTCTGGCAATCTAGAATAAAGTATTTACTCATACATGTGTCCCTTTACACTCAACTTTGTTACCTCTAAGAAAAATGTAATATTAATGTTATTTTTGGAAAAGGCATTCAAAGCTTTTTTAAGAGTCTCGCAGATAGCTGGTGGGTTTTACTCAACGACTTATAGGTAAAAGAAACAGCAGCATAATTTATAGATTAAATTTCCTCTTGTTTGCATCCAATGCCTAAACTCTTGGCTTCATTTGATGTCTGCTAAGGAAATGTAGAGAAAAGCAGCAGGCAAGCAGCATTCTAGTTTTCACTAAATCTCCTATAACTAAACATTTGTTTGGGGTAGTTAACCAAACGAGAGTTAGATTAAACAGTGACCTGTAACATTCCTCTCAACAGACGGAGACCTAGAGTATTGTTTAATGTCTCTATACTCTTGATAGTGGTTTCCAGTAAAAGAGGAATTGGATTATCTGTTAACATTATTCCAAATATATTTAGTGAAATATAAAAACCACAGGAACTACAGACCATCACATTACATTCTTCTTCTCCACAAGTGTGCTAGTTTTGGCTGCCATCACAAAATGCTGTAGATTTGGTGCCTTAAACAACAGAAATTTATTTCTTATACTTCTGGAGACCTGAAGTCCAAGGTCAAAGTACTGGCGGGCTGGTGTGCGGTGAGGGCTGTCTCTTTGAACTACAGACAGCCATCTTCATATGACACAGAAAGAGTGAACTCCACTTTCTTCCTCTTTTTTTAAGGGCACTAATGCCATCATGGGGGCCCCACCTCCATTACTTCATCTGAACCTAATCACCTCCCAAAGGCAGCACCTCCAAGGACCATCACATTGCGGGTTGAGGTTTCAACATATAAATTTGCAGGAGACACAAATATGCAGTCAATAACAAGAGATCTTCCTTGTTAATATATTTCTCTGTGACAAACAAGAGATTTAATGGTTCTAAGGCTGCTTGATGCTCAAGTGTTGTGATTAGAGTCATTCTCCAACATCATTTTTGCGAAATTCCATATCATTTGCAAGGTTTTTAATTTAACTTTGCCAGAAATTTTTAATATAGTTTGCATTTCATCGAGACATAAATGTGAAATACGCCGGTGTTGAATAACGTTTAGATGGAGGCAGATTTTACATGTGTTGAGCATTGCCACTGATTATTTTGTTGTTGTTGTTTGTTTGCTGCTTTCCCTTTCCATTTCCCTATACAACTTCTAATTTCAGGAAGCTAATTAATAAATTCTTATGCAGTGAGAATAACCATATACACACTGTCACTGCAGCATTAAATTTTTGTATAAACATATACACACTGTCACTGCAGTATTAAATTTTTTAATTTACAAATTTTAAAAAGACAAACCACCTCCCTAGGTCTGCTGAGTCTAGAATAGTAGGTCTCTGTTCTGGTTCTATCCTAGGCTATCTCCTCTGTCATCTTGAGAGGAAGGACTATCCTGTGAGTGACCTTGTCTGCATCAGCATCTCATATTGGACTCATCCTTTCTTGAAATCGGGGCTATCAATCAACTGCAGAGCTCTCAGTCTTCCCACTGCAGCCGCTGCAGCTTCCTCAACGTGATTTCTATTTGCTAGATTATAAAGCCACATTATGCTGGATCTTCCAAAGGTGTTGCTTCTTCCAGGGTAAAAGTGTTCTCTTAGTTCTCTCTGCAAAATGCCCCTTCCTACCCTGCTGTGGAGTATGAGTTTAATAAATCTCTCAAGAGTTAGGTGGGAAAAGTCTACTTTCAGGCTGACAGCTTACAGGAAGACACCCTCATGACTCAGAATTCCTTTCCCCAGAGTCTTTTCCTGACTGACTCCCTCTATCAGATAGCCCCAGAAGCAGCTGGAACTAACACTTCTCTGCTCACTGCCTTGCTGAAGATTTCCTTTTTAACTCTTGCATGTCCAAGGATGTTAGCTTTGCACCAAATATAATGGCCAAAATTGTGAGCTAGCAAGAATCTTGCCTGTAGTAAGTCTACTATCAGCAAAGGGAGGTCTCATTGCTTTTCTTTCATATAGAAGATGTATGTCATGACCAGAATAACATGGCATGGGTTATTCTTGTTGGTTTATAATTTCCATTTTCAAAGCATATTCAGTTATGTTGTATGCAAGGTAAAAGATTCCCAAGCCATGACAAACCAATGAATAGATTAAGTCTTTACAGACATTTATAGGTGGATTCAAATTTAAGTCCTCTCACCTACTAGTCTTGGGAATATGGCAATGATTTAATATTTTTGAGCCTCAGTTACTGCATCTCTAAATTGGGGTAACAATGTCTTCCTTCTGGAGCCTCTAAGAGGATCAGAAAGTTTATGCATAATGCACTTAGCACAGACCTTGGCAATAAATAGGCCTTTAATAATTGGTAACTATTCTAAATATCAACTTATATCTTACAAGGCAAAAACAATTTTTATAACAGTAAAAACCTTAAAATTGTAACTAGAATTTTATAATCCAAGAGTGCAAATGGGTCTCTCAGTCCAGACTCCTGCTACAGTTTTTTGAAGACAGGCTTGAAAACAGTTATTTAATACCTCACCAATCTCTGCCCAATAAAGACACCATCCAATGAGCTACAGCAACAGAAACTCCTTAAACCTTGGACCTCTTCCGGCTTCACACATTTCCCACTGAACCAACTTCCTCACTTAGGCCTATGGGCGAATACTTAAAAGAGATTAGTATCTCACCTTAGGAGGCCTACGACAACCAGTGAACAAATAACCCAATGACTCTTCACTCAGCACCCACCAACCCCTCCCACTTGCAAAATGTGAAAACACAAAACAGAAAAAAAGATTTTCCCCTCAAGAATTCCTGTTTGATATACTGCCTTGACCTGCACCTAACAGTTCAAACCATGAAAATAAGAATCTTTTATGGTTACTGGGAAAATTCATAGTTTATCATATTCTGTCGGCTGGAGAGGAAGAAAAGACTTGGCCAGGTTCCTGAGGGAAAGATAGCCTGTCATATTTGCTGAAATTTATTTATGTAAAAGCACTCAGGATGATACTGTTGTGCAAGATGTCCCCCTCCTGCTCAGAGCTCCATCCATGCAAGGCGAATAGGAGGGGCTTCCAAAACTGCCCAGAGCTGAAGGTAAAGGAGGAACCGGAATGGGGGTGGAGGCAGGGGCAGGAGAGAAGATATTCAACTGCCATCATTTAAACCTCTTGATTATTTAAACTTCTGCAGAATAATGATCGCATATTTGAAGGAAATACATCTGTTCCTTTCTCTCCCCACCCCCATGTGGTTTTCTAATCCCGAGGTAATTATGTTTTGACAAAAATTTATTGGGACATCTGTTTTTTCCCTTAGATCTGCGGGTCACTGTGCGACTCTAACAGCAGCCCAGCGGAGAGCTGTGCTGGAGGAACCAAGCACAATGGCTGGCCAGGTCCCGGGCATGCACGCTGAGCAGGGGTTGAGTTGGAGACAGAAAGGGCAGGCCCTTGGTGCCACCAGCCCCCATCTTCTCATGTGTCACTTCGTTTGGTTCACCGCAAGGGCTCAGCATGCGATTCTGGCCAGGAGGGTGAGGGGTTCCAGGATATGGCAGAGGAGGGGAGGGAGGGGGGCTGGCTAGTAACAGGCTGGCAGTGTGCATCCAGATCCAGGCATTTCCTAAGTTGGCATCCAATATAAAATTAATTCATGGAGGGAAGGGGATGGGGGTGTAATGCACAGGCCATATGTTTGAAACCCCTGCCCATAATGGCTGGCTGCGGTTACCAGCGTCTGGTGCCACCAACTATATTAAATTATGGTACCCTACAGAGGCACAGAAATCAGAAAGATTTCTCTTCCTCCCAGCATTTGTTAAAACGTGGACCAGCCTAGGAACGCTATTCGTACATAAAACTCTTCTTTAAAAAATTATAATAACGTAACTTCACTTTAATCTGCTTATTTTGGTGATAAAGCCCCCCAAACATCCTAAGTTCTCTTTTTTCACAAATCTCAGCTCCCATAGGAAATGTCTGCATCAGAATTCCACAGGGAACACCTTTTCTCCATGTTTGAGTGCTTGTAAGAACATCTGTTTTCTGAGGTGTCCAGCCCAATACCTGGACCTGATGTTTGAAAAAGTGTCTGAGTGATTTGTCTTTGTGCCAAATAAAACTTTGAAACATTCTGAGATGTTTCTGCCTTTAAGAATTTAATTGGGAATTTCAATAATTCAAGTTCTATCTCTCTTTCCTCTGGCTTACTGATTAAAAATAAATAAGAGAAGTTATGACCCAGGTATTTCATCTTCATTAAGACGCCAAGCAACAGTAAACTAGTTTCTTTTTCCCAAAGAGTATCAAATGATCATTTAAATGGTTACATATAAATATCTATCTCTCAGTCGGGCATGGTGGCTCACAACTGTAATCCCAGCACTTTGGGAGGCTGAGGTGGGCAGACCACCTGAGGTCGGCAGTTCAAGACTAGCCTGACCAACATGGAGAAAGCCCGTCTCTACTAAAAATACAAAAATTAGCCAGGCGTGGTGGTGCATGCCTGTAATCCCAGCTATTCGAGAGCTGAGGCAGGAGAATCGCTTGAACCTGGGAGGCAGAGGTTGCAGTGAGCCAAGATCGTGCCATTGCACTCTAGCCTGGGCAACAAGAGAAAAATTCTGTCTCAGATAAATAAATAGGCCGGCATGGTGGCTCACAACTGTAATCCTGGCATTTTGGGAGGCTGAGGCAGGCAGATCACCTGAGGTCAGGAGTTTGAGACCAGCATGGCCAACATGGTGAAACCCCGTCTCTACTAAAAATTAGCCGGGCGGAGTGGTGGGTGCCTATTATCCCAGGTACTTGGGAGGCTGAGGCGAGAGAATCACTTAAACCCAGGAGGCAGAGGTTGCAGTGAGCCAAGATCGCACCACTGTACTCCAGCCTGGGTGACAGAGTGAGACAACATCTCAAAACAAATAAATACATAAATAAATAAATACATATCTACCTCTCCACATCAAATTTAAGAAAAATAAGATGCCTCTGGGTATAATAGAGCTTCTCTTCCATCAATGGATAAAAGGCAGGCTAGTTCGTAAACTTATTTGTGAAGTAATAAGAACAAATTCCCAAATTTCAGATGAAAGCACTGAGGCAGAGTCAAGGAACTGAAGGTCATTAAGAAATGCTCCTCCTTCCTAAGCCTCCTGAGTAAACTACAGGTGTATGCACCGCAGTCAGCTAATTTCATTGTTTTAATTTTTTGTAGAGACGTGATCTCGCTATGCTGCCCAGACTGGTCTCAAACTCCTGGCCTCAAGTGATCCTCCCATGTCAACCTCTCAAAGTGCTGGTATTACAGCTGTGGCCCATCATGCCACACAGCTTAAAGTGAGGTTTTAAAGGGTGGAATAAGGAAGCTTAAATAGGCCTCATTAAAGCTACCAGTCTTTTTTTCTTTAATGTAAATTATGAGCTCAAAAATAGTAAAACACTTTGGGGTATGTCTTAGCTTGGGCTACCATAACAAATACCATAAATCTGGTACCTTAAACACAATATTTATTTCTCACAGTTCTGGAGTCTGGAAGCCCAAGATCAGGGTGTCAGCATGGCTGGATTCTCGTGAGGGCCCTCTCCTTGGATTGCAGGTGCCCACCTTCTGGCTGTAGTCTCACATGGCAGAGAGAGTAAGTTCTGGTCTCTCTTCCTCTTCTTATAAGGAAGGACACTAGTCCCATCATGGGCCCCACCCTCACAATCTCACATCAACCTGATCGCCTCCCAAGGGCCTTACCTCCCAATACCATCACATTGGGAGTTAGGGCTTTAAAATATGAATTTTGGGAGGTTGCATTCAGTCCATAACAAAGTGTTTAAACTTTTCAATGGCAGAATTATGAGGTTTAAGAAACATTAAGCTAGACTATGTTTTATTTTTGAACTTGAATACAATATCCTAAATTAGGATATTCCTAAAATTTAGGAGTACTCTAAATTATATCATGGCACAGGACACTCAAATATTTTATAAAATAAATTTGTTCACTCTTTTTACACTACTTTTTGCTGAAATAAATAGAAAATGAATCATGGAAGCAGTACTAATATGGTATAAAAACTTATAGAGGACAGATATGCGTATGTATGTGATGGGTGGTGGTGGTGGTGGTTAGTGTGTTCCGTGTAGTTTGGAGGAAGACAATAAACATGCTTATGCCTGTAAGACTGAAAAATCAATCCCCAACACATACCACTCATCTGCACACTCTAATTTGGGAGCTAAGAGTGTTGCATGAATCCTCTTCAGGTGCCAACGTGCATGCATGCGTGTGTGTGCATGTGTGTTGTGCGTTGGGGTGGGGGTTAGGCAGGATACGAGTCTCCAAGATTCTCTTCTCTGTTGCTTTTCTACGTAAGGCTTCATTTGAACAAAAGTTACAAACACTTTAAAATTAAACTGCCCAAAACCCATTGTTCCACTTTCTTATTACATCATTCATTCATAAACAGACACACAAAGCCCTTTTTTGACTAATATTTGTTTCTTTGTTTCTCCTCCAAAGCGGAGAAATAGAACAAGAAGCAACTTCTAGGATAACAAATTTCAACTTCTTTAGGTTAGATCTTATAGAAATACTGGGAGAGAGAATGGATTTGGACTCCTCACTTAAAAAGACAATCTTTATTAACAAGAGGTCCCAGAATCCATGCTATTTCTCATGCTATTTCTCGACATGACATGCTGTCTTCTTCTACCTCTTTCCACCAAAATCCTTTCTCAAATCCCTTAAGAAACAACTTAAGCACCTCTCTCAAAAGGCTTTCCTAGTTCTCTGTGCCTCAGTTTCATCTTCCATAACATGAGAACAATAGTACCACGGCATGAGAAATCTGTGTACCTTACAGTCTTCCATGCTAGACTGCACTTCCCTGTTTCTCAAGACACGGAATAGTACCAGAAACATGTAGATATTTAACAATTGACGGTTTCACTGACTTTAATAGAATGTAACCAGGGAATTTCTTTCTTTTTTTTTTTTTTTTTGAGACAGATTCTTGTTTTGTCGCCAGGCTAGAGTGCAGTGGCACCATCTCCGCTCACTGCAACCTCCGCCTCCCAGGTTCAAGCAATTCTCCTGCCTCAGCCTCCTGAGTAGCTGGGACTACCGGCGCGGGCCACCACACCCAGCTAATTTTTGTATTTTTAGTAGAGAGGGGGTTTCACCATCTTGGCCAGGATGGTTTCGATCTCTTGACCTCGTGATCCTCCCACCTCGGCCTCCCAAAGTGCTGGAATTACAGGCGTGAGCCACTGTGTCCAACTATAACCAGGGAATTTCAAATGGCCAGGCAGGGCCCCCACCACCCCCTATGGAAATAGCAAGGGATGCTGCTTATCCTTACCTTGGAGGCAGTGTGAGGACCAAGGAGCACAGGGCTGGAAATTAGCAAAGTGAGCTTTGAGCCCTACCTGGGCTTCTCACTAGCTGCTTGACACTGGGAAACTCATTCCACCTCTCAGGACCTCCTCGGTTTTTCCTCAAGATGAAGGAGTAGGGCTGAGTGATCTTGGGCTCTGCCACTACAAGACCCTCAGATAATTGAAACACCTGAACGTTTTCTTCCCAGAGGCAGTTGCGCAGTCAGTCCTGCCCATCAGAGGCTGCTGCTTCCTGAGAAAACAGCAGGCAGCCCAGGGGAAAACACTTGGTGCACAGGTCCCCCATTGGCAATTAGATAAAATACAGAGGAAAATCTTCCACCCTCAGATGAAAATAATTTGGTCCTCCTCAAGCCTATTTTCCTGTCGGTGATGTATTTACAGTCACTGTTTCAATTTTCCATTTTGAGACATCATGGAGGCATCTTTTAACAAAAACAAGCTGCACCCAAACCCACCCGCCTGCTTGGAAGTGTTCAGATGTACTCGCTAGAGCCCATGGCGTCTGCGCACCTGCATCTGAGTGCTCTCACAAGCGTTCCAGCACACAAAGAGCAGCAGCTGGGTGGACGGTCTGCAGAGGGCTGAGCAGAGGGCCCTCCACCAAACCCTGTTCCTTTAATTCACCTAAACATTGACCTTGAAAAATTGCCCTTTATGGGTTGTGATGAGGTGTGAATTCAATCTCCATCCTCACTTGGATCCTGTCATTTTCTGCTCTGTGATTGCCAGTTGTGCCAGACAACATCAACTGGACGGGCAGAGGGTCGGTAAGATTGACAAGGTCCTCTGGGGAAAGCTGAGAGCAAAAGGCTCTGCAAACTCATTTTAGCCATGGGCCTCTCTCTTGCCATGTTTTTCTCCGTGGCTGCAATCAAACCAGCAAAGGCTGGTACTGGTTCAGTGGCATCACCCTTGCTGTTTAAGTATGCTATCTTTGATTGTTGAGCAAAAGTCATGTTCATCTGAGAGAAGGCTTTGGAAGGTTCTCCTTAAATTCTCAGGCCCATGACCCAAACCAACTCACTGCAAACTTACTCTGAGTGCTCCACAAGGGCGAGAGATAGGAGCAAGCATTCTGCAATTTTTCTTGTGCTCAAAGAATCAAATGCAGTCAATTTAACTTCATCAAATCACTGACAAGTGCTGATACAGACGATGGAAAATATGCAAGGCCAGAGAACAGCCAAAATCCTACAGTTTCTATCGGTATTAAAGCCAGATGTTCCACTGACTGTTCGCCTTTGATAAAACCCAACGACAAAGGCTTCTGCCTGGGATCTGTGGATCCCAGGTTCCATTCATCAGCGCGTGGTTCATGTGGCTATACACCAGGCCAACTGGATAGCATTTAATGCAGCACCAGGCCTTCTGTGAAGACAAAACCGGTCCTGCTTTGTCTGTGGGCTTCTATAGGTTGTTGTGACTTGAACAGATCTGTTTATGCTACATTTGCTATGGCAACGTTTATCTGATATGAACAAAAGATTCTTGAATTAATAACACTTGACTCAGGCCTATGATTCAACAAGAGGTATTCAAACCATTTAAGTGAAGGCAATGTTTTCTCTGAAGCCAATTAATACAGCAACAAACCTTTGGCTGAAGTGATCCAGAGTGCAGCATGTAAGTGTTACCATGTTCTGTAAACCATCAAGCAAACTCTGCAGTGAGTGACTGAAGTGGGAAAAAGGAAATAAATGCGCATTTAGTCGGCCTGAACCTCTGATCGTAGCCCGGGCAATTTCACGTTTTAAGGGGGACCTGCAGAGGTGGCTTTTGTTCAGTCTGACAACATTTTTGACCTCAGCTGTAAAGTGTAAGAGGGCCTTGAACACAGAAATGACTGTGAATTCACCTTCCAACCTACTTTGCCCCCTTGACAATTGAAGTCTGTAGCTGGCCGAGTCCTCCTTCAACCTGCCCCTGAGCTGTAGCCCCCACAAGGGTCGGGTGACTTGATTTGATGGCAGATCTTTCCTGAGAAGCAGATGTAGCCCCAGGGGCTCAGGTAAATGGCTTTCCCTCCTTTTCCCCTAAAGCTCCCAAACAGAGGTTTCCTTTTCTTTCCTCCATTGAAAAATTGCCAGCGCTCTATAACGTACAGCTAACCCAAAAACAGGCAACGGAGAATGATGTTAATTTAAACTTCTGCCTTATTAAGTAACAAAACCCAGAAATAATGTGATCAAAGCCAAAAGACACAAACTTCTGCCATCTTTCTTGAGATAAAAGCAGTAAAACACCCACTAAATGAAGGAGGCTTGGACACTTAATAAAAATAGCTAATTAAGTGTTGGAGTAACTTAGGATTTTGCCTCACGAGTCCTGCAGTACTCAAGACTAGCCTGTATCCCTTCCAATCTCACTCCTTCCTGCTGTGGTTCAGGCCATCACATAATTCTTTTTTCATTCCCTTCATTATGTGCCAGAGACTGTTGTACGTACTGGGAGTACAGAAGTGAACAGTAGACCAGATTCTGGCTCTCGAGCAACTTATACTAGTAATAGTGGAGTTGGTGAGCAGGACAGAACAAGCAGGTGTTAAATTCTAAATAAATCAGCATAAGAAGAATGAATGGGGGTGGGAGGAGACAGAGGCTGCGTCTTGGCCATCTCATCAGAATCCTGAAATGACCATGACAGTTTCTTCCTTGGAATGGACCCCTTCTCCTTTTGTGTGTGCTGTTATGGGCTCAGTTTTTCAATGGTGTGTGTGAATTCAATGCTATACAATTTCCCTCTCTTCCTCCTTCTCCTCTTCTTCTTCTAGTCTGCAATATTTTTGAAAATGCCTACCATATGCCAAATATACAAAAAATAAAAGACGCCCAGTACCCACCCAACCAGGGCCCACCATCTGGTTATGAAGGCGGATGCTCACATCAATAACCCTGATCCATATAAAGCTGTGGTTTGTGAACTCTGCTGGGCGACAGAGCTATGAGTGGTGGGTTTAAAATGCAGATGCCTGGAATCCACTCCAGATCCTGCCAAATGAAGTAGTGTAGAATGGGAGGGGGACGGAAACACTTGAATTTTAATCAATGCCCCCCTCATTAATTCCAACGTATAACAAATTTGAGACAAAGATTGAGACCTACAGTATCAAGGAAAAAACACTGGACTTAAAAGGCAGAAGTTACTAAAGCTCCCTGGGGCAGACCCACAGCCATATTTGGTTTGGGATTCTGGGCTTTTAATAGCAGCTAGACCCAGGTGCAACTCAATCAATGGAAACATTAATGAAAGAAGATATAAGTTCCAATCCAGAACAAATTTTGTCCAGGTTCCTATTTAATGAAAGAAATAGTATCACCTCTGGTTGGTCTTGCGTAACTTAAATGAAATAAAATATGAAAGAACTATTGTTGTATTTTGCAAATAATAGATGTTCTGAAATTGACAGTTTTCACTAGCCTTGGCTTCCTTCTAAAAGATCAATGTGGTAAAAGCTGCAGTAGGATTTGAATATCACTCCAACTTTCCTTCAGTTTTTTTTTTCCTATGAGCAAGAAAGAGAAAAGCGTTCTTATTTCCCAGTTTTCTTGCTAGTCAATACTAACAGATGGATTTTTTTTCTTTTGCCTCCAGCCATTTTGGTGAGAAAAGCACAATTAAGACTCATCACTAGAAGCTATGTACACACTAGTAGCCAGGAAAATCTAGAAACATGGGTTAAATGGACTTTTCAGGATCAACTGACCCAAGCCTTTCTGTCTTTTACATCAGAAACCTGGGGCCCAGAGAGGGCAGGTAATTTGTCCACAGTCACAGAGCCAGTAATGGCAGAACTGAGACAAATATCTAATGAAATGGTGATTTTCAAATTTTTTCTCTGTGATCTTGTGCCCCAAGCATCATGAAGAAGATAAGGAGTGGGTGAAAAGAGTGGAGGTTTCTCTAGTCTTACTTCAACTAGAGAAAGTCAGCTTTTTATCTCTTTTGTATAGTTAAACGCCCTCAGCATAATTTTACCACTAAAGATAATTGAAAAACCCTGCACTATACCACCCTGTCGTTTTTGTATTCTTTGTTTGCTTCCTACTGCCTCACTCATTACAAGTACCATAAGAAAGCAATAAGACAATTTTAGGCATTGTGCTTGAAGCCTAGAGTTTGCATGTTATCTTCCATCCAGATGTCCTCCTTCCCTAAAGTAAGATCAAAAACATCATGAAACTTTCACTGAACAAGTGCAAGAAAATAAATTAATACAACGAGACCCCATAGGTTTAAGGTTACAAGTGCTTAGGGGATAGTGAAAACCAAATAAGAGAAGTCTTCTCAAATACAGTGTTGTAGATTTGGAAATAATTAATTAGCTCTTCATTATCAGAAAAAGATTTCAAATCTGCTTATGGTTAGAAGGTTGATTTTCTTTTCCATTTTCTCCTTAAGACTTTTTAACCAAAGATAAGTCAAAAGTTTAGATAGGATTAAAGGTAGATGTGTCAGGGGCTGCTACTTGCTTACCCAATGGACATTCTCTCCTTGTAAACAAACATCAATTTTACTAAAGGAGGAAATGGGCTCATCCAAGTATGTATCCAACCTCCCTTGCAGTTGGGGGATGTCATGTGACTGTATTGTGATTAATGTGATAGGAGGAGATAGGAGAGAAGAACTCCCCAAATGTCTCTTAAAACAAAAATTGGCATTTATTTTTGCCTTTTACTCACCCAGGTTTTCCAGTCTGAACATGGACATGATTGCTGGCATACCAGCAGCCACCTTGAGAGCAGGAGGATGAGTTATACCCTAGAGCTGGGTGCAATGGCTCATGCCTATAATCCCAGCACTTTGGGATGACAAGGCAGATGGACCACTTGAACCCAGGAGTTCAAGACCAGCCTAGGCAACATGATGAAAACCCATCTCTAAAAGAAATGCAAAAATTAGTGGAATGTGGTGGCACAAGTCTGCAGTCCCAGCTACTTGGGAGGCTGAGGTGGGAGGATCACTTGCACTCCAGCTTGGGCAACAGAGCAAGACCCTGTCTCAAAAAAAAAAAAAAAAAAAAAGTCATATGCTACGAATGGAGGGGCACAAAGCTAGAAAGGAAGGCCTTAAGTCTTTCACGGCATCAGCCTGAGCGCCCATCTGCAAATGTGTTTTACGTGAGACAAAAGTAAACGCCCAATGTCTTCAAGTCACCATTTTGTCATTGTGGTTGTTGTTTGTTTTATTTTCTAATATTTGTTGCTAGCAACCAAACAGAATCCATAGCTTAGTAGGCAAACCAAAATACCATAAATGAAGTTGAGCTTAAAAGCATTTCCTATGTAACAGGAAGCATTATCTGCCAAAAATCTGCCCAAGAAAGCTTGTGCAGGTGAGACTTCCTGACTTTTTTATGTTTTTCCAACACTGAAAGGTTGGAAAGTGCACATGAACAGTAAAGTACATGGGCAGTAATCCAAAGAGAATCATTTTATGTTTACCCAGCCCTGTACAATGAATAGTGCTGGATACGCGTTGTCCATGTGTCTTTTTTCTTAGGACTCGAAGAAAGTGAAAACTCAAATCTTTTTTAAGACAGACTTATAATATGTTAAAAAGCCATTTAGGGCACACCAGTAACTCTGACAAGACCATTTTCAGACTTGTCATGTGACTGTCATATCAAATGACATCCATATCTACCACCTCTTTGCTGAGCCTCTGTATCAGTGTTCTTAGGCAATGGAGACTAAAAAGCATAAAACCACTGAGTCTCTAGTAGGATTTCCAAAGCAATGACAAAGCATAAAAAGTGTACATTGAACACATCTGTATATGTGTCAGGTATAGAGAACAGCAGAGTCATATAGAGCATGTCTTTTGAAGTCCTGAAGTTGACTAATGAGCTGGGTGGAAAAATGGCATTGAGAGTGTTTCCCTCTGGCCTCTGCAAGACAGAGGCAAGTAGCCACCCTCAAAATATCTGTTCAGCAAGGCACTGGGGAGATCAATGGGGAGCTCAGAGACACAAAGATACAGTTATCAGCAGACAGAGTGGCAAACCAGAGAGCCAAGGGTGTGGCCACCTGAATGCTAGAAGCAGCCTACGTCAAAGACCTTTAGTGGAGACCCCAACTAGAAAGGACCAATACTGGACAATGATGCTGATGGACACCTAAAAGACTGTGATCGGCTTGGTGGTATTTTTAATTTCTATAGGGAGGCAACATTCTCTACTTACATAATAAGAAAGATTATACAATGTAAGTGTGTAACTGACAGATATACAATATATCCTATGAGTTAACCAAGAAAAGTGAGGCTTTCAGAGGTTAAATAAGTTGTCCAGCATATACCTCATAAGTGACAGCCAATATTAAGACTCGAGGCTGTCTGCCTCTAAAACTCATACCTATAAATCCTATACCATGTAAACTCTCTGAGAGGAAGACCTTCCCAAAGTTGGTGGCTAGGGGCCCTTACTGAATAGTTGTAACTAAAGCACGGATCCTTTTGCTTTAAGGAAAAGGTTGATGCCAACCTTTTAAGTGACGATAAAAAGTGATGCACAGCATTGGAGTGTGGAGGTGTCCTTGTGTTCCGAGAAGAACATGTGTTGTGTGTTGACTTCTCCAGCAGATGCATGAGGTACATGGGAACAGTGTGTTGGATGACAGCCTGCAAGCTTTAAACTCCAACCAAAGTATATAAATGCATCTTATTGAGGGTTTTTTTAGGGCGGTTGTGACCATATATTAAAATTTGGACTTTATGCCTCAGGAATGGGGAATAAGCACAGGGAAAGTAGAGGAAGCCACAATCTAGAAACATAATGGAATTGCTGGGTTTGGATACCACCAAAGCTCAACTGTCTCTGTGATAGTGATCGTCAATGCATAATTTGAGCTTATTGCAATGTTGAAAATAGTTCATGAATCCCTAATTTCCATATTCATGAATCTACAAGGAATCTAAAGACTCTAAGTTGAAAAACAACGGGCCTGGGGAAATTCACTATGGGGAAAAGTGCAGAGGGTGACGGAGAGATCGCTATCACAGAGAGAGTTAAGCTTTGGTGGTGCCCTATACCAAACAATCCCATTACTTTTCTAGATTATGGCTTCCTCTACTCTCCAAAACCTGTGATTGTTCCCCATTCCTGAGGCATATCATCCAAATTTTAATACATAGCCACAACTGCCCTAAAAAAATCCAGTAAGAGCCACTGGTTTTGCTGCTGTGGACCGTGGGCTGCCGGGGTCAGTGAAGGATCCCAAGATGACTGGGCAAGAACTTGCTCTAAAAACCATTGACTGGGTAGCTTCTTGGGAGATCATACCCCGAAACCAAAAGGCCATAGCTAATTCCCTGAAATCCTGGAATGAGACCCTCACCTCCAGGTTGGATACTTTACCTGAGAATCCACCAGCTATCGACTGGGTTTACTACACGGCCCATGTGGCCAAGGTAGGCTTAGGGGATGGTTTTGAAAAGTTGAAGGTCCTGAAGCTTTCTGTACAAGAGAATAAATATACTGCCCAGGTGGATGCTGAAGAAAAAGAAGGTGTGAAAACTTATGCTGAGTGGGTGTCTCTCTCAAAGGCCAGGATTGGAGATATGAGAAACAGCTGGAGAAAATGAGTAACTTAATTCCATTTGATAAGATGACCATTGAGGACTTGAACGAAGCTTTCCCAGAAACCAAATTAGACAAGAAAAAGTATCTCCAGTGGCCTCACCAACCAATCAAGAATTTATAAAACTGAGTCCAGGAGGAAGCTCTGGCCCTTATATTACACATCCTGGACACTAAAAATAAAAATAATTATGTAGAAAAAATCCAATAAGATTCATTTATATACCTTGGTTGGAGTTTAAAGCTTGCAAGGTATCTTCCCCACCACTGCCTTCATGTACCTCGTGTTTACTAGAGAAGCCAACACACAACAAGTTCTTCTCAGAACATGAGGACACTTTCACACTCCAATGCTGTGCATCACGTCTTACACCACGTAAAATGCCCTTACCTTGTTCCCCACATGGCAAAATATTACCCCTTCTTAAAGGCCTAGATCGAATGCCAACTCCTTCTAGAAGCTTTCTTCAGGCCTGATGCCCTACTTAACCTCTGCATTGCCCAAACTGAATTGCCCCAAGAGAATGTACTGCCCTTTTTTTAGGTCTCTATTTGATATTGTATTGTTGTTTATTTATTTTGCTTAAGTGTGTCTATGAGCTAAGTACCATAATTTATTCATATATGAATCTCTAGAACTTTTCAAATTTCTGATACATATTGGACAATGAAGATGGAATGCTTGAATAAATTTTTGTAATAGGTAAAAATTATAAATAGTTATTGTATACAATATGGTGTTTTTTTGTTTGGTTTTTTTGAGACAGTCTTGCTCTGTTGACCAGGCTGGAGTGCAATGGCATGATCTCAGCTCACTGCAACCTCTGCCTCCTGGGTTCAAGCGATTCTCATGCCTCAGCCTCCCAAGTAGCTGGGATTACTCTCTTGGGATGCCACAATGCCTGGCTAATTTTTGTAATTTTAGTGGAGACAGAGTTTTGCCATGTTGGCCAGCCTGGTCTCAAATGCCTGTACTTAAGTGATCTGCCCTTCTTGGCCTCCCAAAGTGCTGGGATTACAGGTGTGAGCCACCATGCCTGGCCAATATGATGTTTTGAAATAAGTATACACGTGGAACACTCAATCAAGCTAATTAACCTTTGACTGGCTGGGTGAATGTCTCAGGTGTAACCAGTAATCCAGGTGCTCCCCTTTCGGCACTCACCATTCTGACCTTCGGATACTGACTGCTGAACAGATACTATGGTGTGATATCATTCATTCCATCTTCAGCCAGCAAAAGAGTCTCCTGAATACTTAGAGGAAATGTGTCTTCTTATAACTTCTAACCCTTAGTCCAACTTGTGTTTCTTTGAACCTAAGTTACATCAGTCTTCCATGTGATAGAAATTCAATATCTGACACTAACAGATGACCCAATCCTTCCAGGTAAGCTTTTCAGATAAAATATCAACAGCATCATCAAGCTCAGGTTTCCTTCATACTTACTGTGCCCACAGTAACTCTCACATTCGCTCTTTAATATGGTTTTCCAAAAATTGGGGATGTCACAGCTACAACTTTGCGATGAGAGTAGGAACTTGGTGGACCACTAGTCTTCAGGCTTCTTGTCACAGGTGTGTGGATTGGAGAGCATCTGCTTTTTCACAAAGAGCAGCTTACACAATGGAAGTTTCATGGGAGACAAGGTGTCCATCATTATGTGTGAGGCTTCATGTCTGTGCTAACTGACCAGTTCATAGAAACAGAAGAGTCATCTAGAAAGGTTTCCTCAACTTCTCCTCAAGATATATTTAATACTCTAGATTACTCCCTGCTGTTGCTCCAGAAAAGAACTGAATGATTTTCTTCTTCCATTTTCTTAAATTGGAAGCAAGGAATATACTACCTGAGCAATATGACCATGCCATATTAGGCTGTGCTTGTTGAAATAAGGAGTGTCTACCTTTAAAAGTAAATAAATAAGTGGTTTTAAAGGATCCCACAAGAGAAGCAACATAAATAATTACACTAAGATTCAGTAATCACTTGGGATCCATCTGGGGGAGAACGGCACAACCGAAAACCCAAGCCTAACAGTGTGCCTCTGCAGAGGAAGCTCCAAAAAGCTCAGGCTGGATCTCAGTGATTCTCAACTCTGCACATCTGATTCACCTGCAGAGCTGTTACCACTAGCTAGGCCCACTCCCTTACGAGATTCTAATGTGAAGCCAGTGTTGAGAATCACTGGCATAGAAAGAGAATGGTGGCCTGTGGAAGTGGGGGTCACCAGAGAAGCTGGGAAACCCTCAGAAAGAAAGTCCCCAGCATCAGCAGAGAGCAGCTTATTATCCAAGAGCCTTGGACCACTGTGTCTCTTGTCTCCGTGGGTGAATAAAACCCATGTGGCCCTGAGTGACCAAGCCAGTCATCACTTAGTGGTGGCTCCAAACCGAGCAGCACATTCCCTCTGCTTGCTTCTCTCTCATAAACTTCTTGGGCTGCCAGATTTCCTCAGAGGGAGCCTCAGGACACAAAACAAAAGGGGAGGTCGAGGCAGCTGTGTTAATAATACCTCCCAACCTGGTAGCCTTCCTTAACAATCATCCTCCACCTGAAACTGCACTCAGGAGGAGACAGAGCAGCCCAATAATCATGATCATATTGGTAATTAAGTATCTAAGTATCTGCTATGTGGCACCAAGCTAGATGATTTACGTATATTATATTTTTGCAAAGGTACATTATCTCTATCAATGGGGATATCGGAGCTCGGAGTGATTAGTTAACTTGCCCAAGGTATACAAGGCTAGAACGAATTCAAATCTATCTGGCTCTGTAACTCATGTCTTTCTATGCCAAATTGCTAGTCCTTAACTCTTACCTTCTACAGAGTGTCATTAACTGATCCTGAAATTAAATGAAGACAAACCCACAAGAAAACACCTCAGAGACAGTGGAAAGGATGCGTCCGAGAATTAGTGACTAGTGTCATTCATACTTCAATTTGTATGAGTTCTCTAACTCCCCTTCTGTCAGTGAGAAGGAGCCAGGCAGAGGGAAAGATCAGCTGGGATACCCTGGAGAACCAGAGTTGCATTCTACCAAGCACTGGGGAGGGAAGGGGAGAGCGGGGAGGAAAGGGGAGATGGGGGAGAAAAGGGGAGAGGGGAGAGGAAAGGGGAGAGAAGGGGAGGGAGTGAGTGTTCAAAGAGGTCAGATAAGGCCAAGGTAATGTAACACGTATAAACTTTGCTTCCCCCCGCCTCCAAATCTACTCCTCCTCTCCGCTCCTGCCAAGCAAAACTCATTTAATTCTTGTAAGATTAACCAATAATCATGGGAATGCCCATAAGTCAAAGGCTAAGAACGGATTTCTAGTTTCAGAGCAGCAACTTGAGAAACCTGGTCAGGAAGTTGGTGAGAAAAAGAGGTAGGGAGGGGAGGAGGAGTGTGGTTTGGAGTCAAAGGTGTAATAAAGGGGGAAAAACAAACAAACAAACAAAGTTAAATTTTACTCTGTGCTGAGATTCCACTCTTTTCGGTCCTAGCTCGAAAAGCAGGCTTTGTCCCATGGCAGCCAACTGGAGGGCCAGCACCTACATTTTAGGTTAAGCCAAGAAGTGAAAGAGCTAACTTTTAGTTTAGCATGCAGCATTCCCAAGATTGGATTGAGTTCTTCCCTGGTCTCCTCTTCTCTCATTCAAAGAAGGGGAGGTGGGTGCTCATGCTGACAGAAGAAGGGATCTTGTCTCTCCCTGGAGACCAAATCTGCACACTGCTTCTTAAATCCCTCCTTTGGCATAATCAAAAGGCAACTGCAGGAAGCCAGTGGGCAGACGAACTTTCCCACAATCCCAAGTTGGCACCACGTCAGGTCAGAAGAGTCCTCTGAAAGCCAATACAAACAGAGCCAGGCACATTTCCCAAAGGGACATCCCCTTTTCTTGGCCAGTGTGATGTCCAGATTATTTCTCCGCTTGGCTGCTGCCCACACATCCATGCTGGTAAGCCAAGCCCTACGGTTGATTTTTCAAATCTTCCCGAATGACAAGCCTCCTCCCTCGGCAGGGACCGAGAGTGAGGGTGATCTTGGGAATCGGGAAAAGGGAAACCCATTTTTGCACCCTCCCTGTCCTCTATCCCTGTTGCGCACAGAAAGAGAAAATGAACACAGTGTGATGTGGAGGTGATGCCTGATGAAGGTGTACTGGAGGAAGGAAGGTTGGAATATGGTGCTAATCAGACAGGAGACTGAGAATTTTAAGAAGACAAAGTCTGTTTTTATGCCCTTGAAATTAGAACCTTAGGGGCACGAAATGCAGCCTTAATCCATGGGCTATCCATAAATTCATCTATAAAAAGGTCAAGAGGAGAGAGACCCGAAACTGATCGCGACAATGACTAGCATCCTTTCTGGTCTATTATGTAGTAAGCATAATATATGATCTCATTTAGATCCCCACAACAAATCTTTAAGGTAGGTCTTCTTGTCTGCTTTTCAGAGACGAAGATACTGAGGTCTTGAGAGTTTTAGTAATTCACCCACAGATTTTGGCTCTCTTTGGGGCATTTGTCATTACTCGCCTCATTTATTTCTATTGAACTAGAGTTGCTCTCAGATTCGGCTTAACCAGGAAACACTCATTAGAAGCCCTGCCCTGAGCCAAGGGAAAAGAAAGCTTGGGCCGGTTTTGCTTACTCTTGTGTGCCCAGTGCAAATCCTGGTGCTGGCATAGTTGTTGTTAATAAGGTTTTATGAGAAAATGAAAATGGTCCAACTTGGCTCCTGCTTAAAAGTGAACTATCTTCCCTAAGTTGGAATTCAAGAAGCCTGAAAAACTAATGTCCAAGACATTGTGTAGTGCCAGATTATATGAGATTTATAAGTGTTTCATAAACGAATGATCTTTCTCTCAAAAGTGTTTCAAAGCAAGACTGAACTACACTCCTGTGACCCGCCCCTTTCTAGTTGGCTGGATGTATTTCCATGCCTGTGGCCTCTGCTTATAAGCTTTTGATTTGCAAAAGTGTCAAGCCTGAAGATGACGCTTAGTCATGTGAAATCAGGCACTTAATAATTCCCTGTTGAAAAATCACAGCAGTGGGTTTTTGTTTTTTGTTTTTTTTAAAAACAACCATGATATATTTTAGGCTCTTATCTATATTTATTTCCTCAGAAAACAAAAAAGGAACAAATAAATCCAAAGTTAATAGGATTCCTTTTCCTCTTTTGCAGAAAAGGCAATTCAGCTATACCTTCTTTAAAATAGTAAAACACATGTAATTTTCCACCTTCAAGACAAACAGCTCTCCATTTGTGGAGAAACTTCTGAAAATAGATGCGTCTGTGATAACGCCAGAGCTTTGACACTGATGTGTCTGGCTGAACTCACAGATCAGTGTTTCAGTATATTGTAGGTAGACTACTCTCCAGTGTGGCCATGAGTAATTCTGTCAGCTCTGAGGAGGAGAAGGAGGAGGCCATTTGAGATCCTGAACCCCCACCTGGTTATGCCTCACTGTTGACTTCCATACCTGCCCAGAGCAATATGCGTTGGCTTTGGCTTGCTCAGGGCCAGGCATCGCCATCAATGGAGTTCATTGTTTCGCAGCAGGCACCTGCGTGGCAGGCTTAAACAGTAAGTCCATACCAAGAACCCCTCCTTTCTCCTCAGGGCACCTACTGTGAAAGGAAACTTGTTGAGGCCTGGAAGCCACTTTCATCATAATTAGGCTTCTGGGCCAACAGTTAACACCAACGTCTCCTGGTGAACACATGAAGCTACTTCCAAATCTTGGGTACCTGCAAAGCCATGGGGCAAGACAGAGTTAGTATTGGCTCTGTGCTCCTCTAGCCTCTGAAGAATGTGAGGCTTGAAGAATGCAGAGCACTACACGTGCTGTAATTCTGCCCTGTGACTTCTGGATGGTTTAGTTTTCCCAACCGCACAAAGCAACCTTAGGCGTTCTCACAATCCTCAGAAGTGTGAGAACATCATGAGTGAGAGACCTGGTCACCTACCTGAACCAGGTCTCAACCAGAGCCACAAGATAGCATCCCACACTGCAGTTCACAGCTTTCGTACTCAGGTACACCTGGGTTTGAATCTTGGGGCCACCATATTAACAATGCATGAATTTGAAGTAAATTGCTTCATCTCTGAATCTCTCTTTTCTCATCTGTAAAATGGAAATGATCCTACTTATTTTTGAGAATTTAATTTAAAATAATGGCTGTAAAATATTAAGCACAGGTCCTAACCCACAGTAATAAATCCTTAGTAAATTACAGCTATTATTCTGTTGTTTCACTATAAGGCCAAATGATGAATTAAGTTTAAAAATATGGTGGTAGAATAACTGATAATATATTGAGTTTGGAATGTCCACCTTCACCAAAATGTATTGAGGTGTATAATTTTGAAATTAAAATTGATGACCAAACTATTACACGTCACACAAATCCTACGAAACAGAGATCAATGGTTGCTTTGGTTTGTAGTTAAAATTTGGGGTTAAGAGAATTCTGAAATCTTCAGGTTCTGTAATATTAAACACACACACATATGTCATTGGACCAAATTTTAAGACCTATGTTAAGCAGTTTAGGTCTGCTAGTCAGAGGCAATTTAAATCTATTATTTCTCCCTATTTATTGGGACAAATCACTTCATTTCTCAGTGCCTCAGTTTTCTCATCTGTAAGAGTGTACTTCTCTTTCATCAGTCTCATGAGGATTAAATAAGGAAATACAAGTAAAAGACTTAGCCCAGGGCATGACTCAGTAATAATTCAACAAATGGTAACTCTGTTTACCCTTATCTTCCTGCCAACAAAACTGTTTCCCTCTTATTTGAAATGTTTCCTGCCCTCTACCATCCTCTGTGATGGACCTTTGTTACTATTAACAGGAAAATCTTGACATTGACAGCTTGGTGATATCTAACATGTGCTGTTAATTTGACTTATTTCCTCTCACAACCTTCCTTTAGGCTGAACAGAGAATGTGCACTGAGGCTTCTCACCCCAGGGGCAGCCTGTGGGAATGGCGCGGCAGCAACAGAGTGCAAGAAGGGGAAACGCACCAAAGCCAGGGTGGCCCACGTGGATGGCACTGGTCCAGGTAAAACATTCACGATTAGATTGGTATTCCCAGTGAGGACATAAGCTAGAACCTAGTTTGATTTCAGGCTACCCAGGAAAGAGATCAATGTGAATATTAATCTGATCTCTACCAGAACAATGGGTTTGTGTCTTCACAGGCAAGATTCCAGTACTCTTTGGATTTGGTGGTATACATTTTATTCCAAACCTCAAAACATATTTGGGTCTTTTTCTGCTTAAATAATAATCCTCTATGCTAAATTTTTATAAGGACATAAAGTTAAATATGCTTATAAGTTTAACTAAGTTGATTTAAGAAATAAGAGTAGATATAATTTGAACTTCTCAGAAAAACTGAACATATATGTATATGTTGTATTTGCGAACACAAATGAATCAGCAAAAAAGTCAAGAACATTTAAGAATTGTTTCATCTCTACTGTATTCTGTTTAACTAGTTATTTAGTTAATTAGTTAAGAGCTAGTTATAATTATGTGACGATTGTGGAGCTAGATCTATAATGTACAACTGAGAAGTTTATTTAAAAAACTGTGGTCTTAATTCTTTCCTACTACCCGAGAATGTTATTTGCATTCTTTTTTATCTTTTGGATTTCCCCCCCTAATTTTACTATGATTCTTGCTTTTTCCAGGCTTTGCTGAACACATTAAAATATTAATAATTGGGTTCATTAAAGGTGGTTGATTGCTTTTTAGTTTGTATATGTTTTTTCTTGCAAAAGAAGAAAGCAAAGGTGACTACTACTTCCTTTCCCTTCATTTACCCTGCCTATGATGTCTATAGGATAGAAAGTACAATTAAAATTAGGTTTAACCCTACTCTTCTTAATATGTGTGTTTTTTCTGAAAACTCTGCAATGGAAAAGAGTGCTTCTGTTTATGAATAGGGTGAGATATGTTTAAGTTGTCATTATCTAATCTGAACACGAATTTGGAACTGATTGCTGGATTATGAAACAATCTCAGCAGTTTCACAAATAAAAGTTCACAATACACCCATATACTCCCACTGTTGTGCTTTCTTAAAATCCAGTTTACATTAAGTCTTGTGTAGAATATGCCTTAATAAAAATCAACTTTTTAGCATAGAAAGATCAATCATTCTTGATTCAATCAGTCTTCTATTTAATAAATCAAAGAATAAATATAAGGCAGTTAAGAAATGAGAATATTGAAATATACTGGATAACTTGGTAAGGTACTGGAAACACCAAGTTGCTTATGTGATTTTTACAAATAAGAAAAAGAACTGAGGTATAAATGGATAGTGTGCTAAAATTTTATTTTCAAATATTTTAATTTGAATTTCTTATTATGCCAAAGTTCCAACATCATCATTTTTTTGTTTGTTTTTGAGACAGGGTCTTACTCTGTCACCCAGGCTGGAGTGCAGTGATAGTGCAATCTTGGCTCACTGCAGTCTCAACTTCTGGAGCTCCAGTCTCTCACCACAGCCTCCTGAGTAGCTGGGACTACAGGCACATGTCACCACAGCCAGCTAAACTTTGTATTTTTTGTAGAGATGGGGTTTCACCATATCGCCCAGGCCAGTCTTGAAATCCTGGGCTCGAGTGATCCACCTGCCTTGGCCGCTCAAAGTGCTGGGACTACAGGCATGAGCCACTGCTCCAGGCCTGTCATTTCTGTAATTTGTTTCTCTGAATAGGTGTAAAGGCTTATAAGTTTTGCACTAACATACAAAATTTTGATTCTGCAATATTGAATAAAAATGTGAGAAAGAGTAATTGGGAGAAACTTATGTGATAAGTACAGGGTGGGTTCACTCAAAATTAGAAGTCTCTTTATGGGAAAAGTCTCTTTTCCCTCTGTACCTTGCGGGGTATGGGTACAGGACACTGATAGAGGGGGTGGGGATGGATCCAATGCAGCCATGGGCCATAAATCACACTACCAGACTTCAATCTATACTACAAGGCTACAGTAATCAAAACAGTGTGGTACTGGTACCAAAACAGAGATGTGGACCAATGGAACAGAACAGAGGCCTCGGAGGCAACACAACATATCTACAACCATCTGATCTTTGACAAACCTGACAAAAACAAGCAATGGGGAAAGGATTCCCTGTTTAATAAAT
>CAUYLG010050728.1:0-16492 GCA_963573385.1 Cacajao melanocephalus | reverse complement strand
CATCTGTGTTCATAGCAACATTATTTGTAGTAGTAAAATGGTGGGAACAACTCATAAGTCCACAGTGCTATGAAATGTGATTCAGCTTTTTAAGAAGGAAATTCTGATAAATGCTTCATAGAAGAACCTTGAGAATATTATACTGAGTAAAATAAGCCAGTCACAAAAAGACAAATACTGTATGATTCTACTTATTTGAGGTACCTAGAGTAGTCAAATTGATAGAGACAGAATGGTTACCAAGGGTTGGGAGGAGGGAGGAATAGAGAGTTAACTGTTTAATAGATACAGAGCTTCAATCTGGGAAGATGAAAAGTTCTGGAGATAGATGGTGGTGATGGCTGCACAATGGTGTGATCGTACTAATGCCACTCAGTGGTATCCTAAAAATGCTTAAAATGGTAAATTTTATGTATCATTTGCTACAATACAAAATATGTGAAGAAACAGTAGAACAAAGTATATGAAGAAACAATTGATGTATGTGATGAGGAGCCATGTGAAAATAATTAGTTGAAATAGAAGCTCTTTCCCCTAATGAATATGTATTCTTATTAAAACAATATTTAGAAATAGTAACTAAATTTTTATGAAAATGTTTTAAGAATAAAATAAACCAAATTGGTACAGATGATTTGACTATGACCATCTGTGGAAGTCATTTTAGGTTTATTATAAGAATCTTTTTTTAATTATTTACAAAACTGTAGACATTTAGATCTATTTGAATCAATGTTAGTGTTAATTGGTTCTGTTAACCTTCATATTTTTTCTTAGGTTCCGTTTAAGTCCAGCTGCCCGCAATATTCTGGAAAAACACTCACTGGATGCTAGCCAGGGCACAGCCACTGGTCCTCGGGGGATATTCACTAAAGAGTATGTGTTTGCTTTTTGTAATAACCAATTCCATTGTTTATTATGATCTTGTTTTCTTGAAAGAATATGAAAAGAGCTTATTCAGTCTTAGGATTTGAAAGGAGGCACACTGTTCTTTTGTACTTTTAATTGCTTTTATCATTATAAATTGTATTCTGCGCGGGAGTTGTTTTGTAAATAATTATAGCATGACTGAAGAACAGCTCTAATTTGATAACTAAGCAAGATCCAGAAGTGGTAATAAATGCAGAAAATTAGAGTGCAGAACAGTGAAACTTCATACAGTGTTAAGTGTATATGAAATCATCATGCAACATTTACGTTTCTAAAATGAGGAAATGAGGAAATTTTTTTTTTAATTTTTCATGATTATCCATTTGAATTTTATTCACATGTACTGTTACAAAGCAATCTCCATATACGGTTTGGTCTCTTTTTAGATTTTCTTTTCTATTTCATTGATCCATCTGTCCATGAGTTAGTACCATACTTTTTTAGTACCACACTTTTAATTAGAAATGTTTTATCATATGCTTTAAAATCTGATAGAGATAGCCTTGCTCTTTTTTTTGTTAATTAATCAGTTTTCTTAGTTCATTTTTATTTTATTATTCTTCAGAATGAATTTTAAGCAGTTCATTCACCTCCATGGGTAAGAGTGAGGGGTATTTTTATGAGATTGTATCACAGTTTAAATTAACTTAGTGAGAATGACATCTTTATGATGATGGGTCTTTCTGTTCAGCAACACTGGTGTGTCTTTCCATTAATTTAAATTTTTGTGTCTTTCAAAATAGATGGCCCCTGTTGTGTTGAAACTTAGTCTAGTAGGGTAGACAAAGATTAATCAAATAGGCTTATGAACTAATGTAAAATTTCAGTAGTGCTATTTGCTACATTTCTATTGGCAGTAGTAGTAAATATTTCACATTGAGTTTATGTTTCAAAGCAATGTACTCATTCCATGTTTATCTAATATTAATAGAAAATAATAAATAATATTGGCCAGAATTTTTATAAGTTGAGAGAGAGCAATGGTTATGAAATTATAAATGGCAGTGCTGGGCCAGGCAACTTTTTCTTTTTCCACTGGGTTGTTTTATTCTTCATGAAAGCATTGGCTTACTGTTCGGTGTTTATTTTATTGAAAGCAGTATATAGCTTTAATTCTTAGAGATCCTCATTTATCTGTATTACACTCTTACTGATTTGTTAACCAAGTATGAGTATGTGGTTCTATCACACACGTACTGTAAAGTTTGTGCCACACTGCTTGAGTTGGAAATCAGCTGTCCTGAGAGCTGACTAAAAGGCAGCATCCCAGACTGTGGGATTTTTAGTTAAAGGACTTAAAAGTTATACTTAGCTATAAAAAATTAAAATTAAGAACCTTGGTTGCCAGTTAATCCTAGTTTTTCCCCCTTGCCAATCCTAATTTAGTATCTACTATTGGTATCTTAATCTTGTTAGTTTCTACCAGTTTGTGCCTTAGTAGCATTCGCTAAAAATGGGAGAAAGCAACTGTTTTTATAACAAAGTAGACTTGTGTTGCCCATAATTCTGAAGATTAGGATGAAGAGTCTGTATTTAATTCATTAATCATTGAGGATTTGGTGAAATGTAAAATAATTATTGCTACACCTTAGAGGGATCAGTTCTGCAAATTTGTGTAAGATAAACTGGAGCAGAAAAAAATGAGATAAGGAGATAAAGTAATAGACTCCTAAAGTAATCCAAGTAAGAGAAAATGAATACTTGAATGTGGGTAGAAGGAGGAAAGGGGAGATTCCTTATGTAGACAGCATTGTAAGGATAGAGTCCAGAAGCCTCTGCAGATTAAATGTGGAGTGTATAGCAGAGTAGCAACAAGTAAAGGAATGAATCTGGATCTGGTCTGGGTGATGATAATTTTGGCTCCAAAAATAGAAATAAGGGATTTGGGAAGCGTTTGTCTTGGTGGAGTTAGTAATGTGTGAAGCTTTGTCAGGACTTAGAAACCATGTAGGCATCAGGATCAGTGAGATGAAGATGTATCTCAGGAGATTGTTTGGGATTACAGAGGTGGATTTGGTAGATAATAAAGCAGTAGTTGTAATTGAGATCATCAATAGGGAAACTATTTAGAGGTTAAAATTCTTGAGTTGGAGGATAGTTGGGAAATGGAAAAGTCAAGAACGGTAGGATCTAAAAAAAGCCTCTTAAATGTGGTGATATTTGGAGGGCAATTCAGTAGTGTGACAGCTGTGGAATAAAGAAATAAAGTTTTCTTCTTTCCTTTTCTTTCCATGTGTGCTTAATACATATGTGATGCACAAATATCTTTTATTTTAAACCTGAGTTGAAAGTTATAATATTAATGAAACATTTCTTAAGAACAAAATGGTATTATCTTCTGAATATCATAAGGAAGCAGTATTAAAGAGTTAGGCTTTTAGTATTTTTGCCGTCTTTCTACCCTTTTACCTGATTCTCTTCCCTGCCCTTATTCCTTAACCCTCCACCAGAAAGAAATCAACCTCCGATCTTCAAAATAAGAAATGATACCAAAGATTTCTTGAGAAAAGTGGATCCTGAAAGCATATTGAAGATTTTTGCTTTTCTATACTCTAAAAATGCCTGCATTTTAAGTTTAACATTAAAATGAGCTTTGGAAAAAATTTTAGCCTAATGTCATCTTCTGACATGGTTGAAAAACTGCAGGTGTTGGCATAGTTGCCCCCAAAAAATCTTAGCACACTTTTTTATTTTTTAAATTTCTTTTGTCTTTAAAAGAGAGACAGGTTCTCAACTCTGTCACTCAGGTTGGGATGCAGTGGTGTGTTCAAAACTCACTGCAGCCTTAAACTCCAGGTATGCCACCATGCCTCGCTAAATTTTAAAAAGAATTTTGTAGAGACAGGTTCTCACTAGATTGCCCAGGCTGGTCTCAAGCTCTTGGCCTCAACTGATCCTCCCACATCAGCCTCTCAAAGTGCTGGGAATACAGACGTGAGCCCACCGTGCCTGGCCGGCACACATTCTTGACATGGTGAGGACATCCTCCATTCCATGTCCACTAAAAGTACAAGTAGAGTAGAAAAATCAGTTCCAAATGCTGAAGGAAATGCCTCCAGCCCACTGTATTTGTGAAGAAAATCTTAGGTGTCAGGGCTACTATTTTAATTTTGCCTTAAAACATTGCTCAGAATACATGTTTTACCAAAGCATATAGACTTTACTTTGCTCACACATGTGACTATTTTAAGAAAGCAGGGTCAAGGCCACAGTTGGAAGCAGAATACGTTTAGGTTCTTTGCCTGCAGCCCCAATGTCTTTGGTGCATCTGTGTTTTAAATCATAGTGGTAGTAATATTTGTATTCATCGCACAACATCAGAAATCCAGTAAGTATGACAGGCAAGTGCCTAGTGTGTTTTAGTGGTATTTCTTTTCAGAATGAATTCATGTCACACCCAAATGAATTGCTCTCTCAGGGAGCCCCGTAGAGAACGTTCTGCCTGAGTTAACTTCCAGAACATCCTCTGCCTATCTGCAGATTTGTTGGTATGTTGGTTTTTCTCCTAATTTTTATAGCTTTTAATGTCTACCTGATGCTCCAGGTTTAGTCTAATTATTTAATATACAGAAATCATTGAAACGATTTTCTGTCTTACAGAAAACTAAATCGTTGGCTGTTACTAATCAATAATTAAGATTTATACTTCAAAGGTATGTAAGTATAAAATCAGCAATAAAAAGGCCAGGTGCAGTGGCTCACACTTGTAATCCCAGCGCTTTGGGAGGCTGAGGCTGGTGAATCACTTGAGGCCAGCAGTTTGAGACCAGCCTGACCAACATGGTGAAACCCCACCTCTACTGAAAATATGAAAAATAGCTGGGCATGGTGGTGCACACCTATAATCCCAGTGACTAGGGAGGCTGAGGTATGAGAATCTCTTGAACCTAAGGGGCGGTGGTTGCAGTGAGCTGAGAGTTTGTGCCACTGGATTCCAGCCTAGGTGTCAGAGTGAGACTCTGTAAAAAATAAAAACCAGTGGCCAGAATAAATTTTCTATTTAATTCTTTATGATTAACGTTCCCAAGAGTCTTTTTTTTTTTTTTTTTTTGAGATGGTGTCTTGCTCTGTCACCGAGGCTGGAGTGCAATGGTGTGATCTCAGCTCACTGCAACCTCTGCCTCCCAGGTTCAAGTGATTCTTCTACCTCAGCCTCCCAAGTTCCTGGGTCTACAGGTGCACACCACCACTCCCAGCTAATTTTTGTATTTTTATTAGAGATGGGGTTTCACAATATTGGCCAGGTTGGTCTCGAACTTGGCCTCATGATCCACCCACCTCAGCCTCCCAAAGTGCTGGGATTACAGGTGTGAACCACCTTACCCAAGAATCTTAACTACTACAGAGATAAAACTAAACTGTTTAAAAAAAAGTAGCAAAGAGCAGTTATGCTGATAATGAGATAAAAATGTGTCAATTTAATGTCCCTACCCTTTTTTTTAAATAGATATATTCAAGCATTAATAAGTTACAGTGTTCCTGCTTGTGTTGATATTATGTTGTTGCATAATAAGTTACAGTAAACTTACCAGCTTAAAATAACACCTGTTTGTTTTCTAACAGTTCAGTAGGTTAGAAGTTCTGGCATAGCACGGCCAGGTTCTGAACTCATGGTCTCACAAGGCTGAAATCAAAGTGTTGGCCAAGGCTGGGAGCTCATGTGAAGCTTGGGGTCCTCTTCCAAGCTCATGCTGTTGTTGGCAGAATTCAGTTCTTTGGGACTGTAGGACGGTGGCCCTTGTTTTCTTGCTAGCTGTCAGCAAAGAACCACTGACAGCTCCCAGAGGCCAACATGCAGGGCCTTGCCATGTGTCATCTCTGTAGGCTGTTCACAGTATGCGTGTTTGCTTCTCCAGGGCCAGCAGTTGAATCTCTTTATTCAAATCTCTTCTTCCAGGAAGGCCTAATTTCTTTTAAGAGATTACCTGCTATATCTGTCCCTTCCAGGATAATTTGCCGTTTGATTAACTCAAACACAACTGATTTGGAGTCTTAATTATATCTATAAAATACCACCAATTTTGTCACATAATAGGACCTAATCATGGGAGTGATATCCATCATATTCACAGGCCAGCTGCAGTTAAGAGGGATTATATGGGGTGTGTACACCAGGGGCAGGAATATTGGGGCCATCTCAGAATTCTTCTATCATGTTGCCACAAGTAAAAGGGTCTTCTCAAATATGCTCAACAGATGTTAGGTTTTTTCTTTCATCAACTCTTTGAAAAATGATACCAAAATTATTACCTGTGTTTGAGAAATAATTTTTCTTTAGATTTTGTGTCACCCTGAAGTTTTTTTTCAATTATGTAAAACAGATTTTTTTCTTAAATTAGAAAAAATATAATTAATTATTGGATATTAAAATCTTCTAAAAATTATTTTAAGAAAATATATTGGCTAATACCACTGTAACTTAGCATAGTGAGTTGATGGCTTGACATATTTAGTAATCTAATTACATCCTTTTACAAGACAAAGATACCTTTGTTTTAAAGAATGATACAAAGGCAAGTCTGTAACTAGTTATTTTTTTCATTCTAAAAAATATCATGGGTTAGATTTGTTACATTAGGTTGTACTGATGGCATATTGAGCAAAATTTAAAATGGTTTGATTTCCTGGTCATGAATAAGTTGATTTGCACCGTAATAAACAATGAAACAAGAAGTGAACAATAATATAGAAAATATTCTGGTGAAAGCCATGTTTACAGTAAACTTGACACTTTTTGAATGCTGTGTGAATATCATTTTGTGAGCATAAAGGATGAGAGTATGGTTTAATTAATTGTTCATGTACCAGATAACATCCACTGCACGGAAAAAAGACTAATTTCCTTTTTAAAAATCACTGCCTATATCCAATTTTAATAAAATTCTAATTATTATTTGGTTTTTGAAAATATACAAATATTAAAACGTGACAAATAATGGGAGTCTGCAGACCAGGTAAGAGACAGGATTTAATTTTCTAGATCAAATAATTGGTTTTTAATTATAACTTGACATCTTTTGACAAATGTATCAAAAGATACATTTCTGTATCTTTTCTCCACATCTCACCTTCATTTTCTGAAAGCTCTCTTATATTCTTTATTGCTAATCATGGTTATCTACTTTGCTCTTATTTCCAGGGATGCTCTTAGACTTGCCCAGTTGAAACAGATGGGCAAGATTACCGAATCTAGACCAACCCCAGCCCCTGCAGCCACTCCCACAGCACCTTCACCCCTGCAGGCCACAGCTGGGCCATCTTATCCTCGGCCTATGATCCCACCAGTATCAACTCCTGGACAACCCAATGCAGTGGTAATGTTCTCAAAATGGATTTTTCTTTTTTTGAGACAGAGTCTTGCTTTGTCACCCAGGCTGGAGTGCAGTGGCACAGTCTTGGCTCACTGCAGCCTCTGCCTCCCAGGTTCAAGTGATTTTCCTGCTTCAGCCTCCTGAGTAGCTGGGATTACAGGTGCCCACCACCACACCCACTTAATTTTTGGATTTTTAGTAGAGAAGGGGTTTCTCCATGATGGCTGGGCTGGTCTCAAACTCCTAACTGAAGTGATCCGCCTGCTTTGGCCTCCCAAAATGCCAGGATTATAGGCATGAGCCACTGCACCTGGCCTGGATTTTTATTTTTCAAATGTAAGTGAAAGAGAAAATAAGAACAGTTAACTATGTGTTTTAGGAGTAGTTTTAAAACAGATTAGTTTTACTAATCTGTTTCAGTAGTAGCTAAAAGTGATAAAGAAAAAATACTCCAAATGCTTCATTTTACAGATTTTCTATCCGAAACCAAAATTTGTATGTTAACTTCCAAATAAACATTAGAACTATAATTCAAATTAAAGTTACCACAAGTTCCACAACTTCAGTAACATACATGTTCTTTATAATCTCATATCTTTTTTTTCTCAAGTGTAGTACTAATAATTGGTAGTTGACACTAGCTCCCTTTTCTGTTTGTGTTTTACTTTCTAACTAGGGAATTGATAATCCCACTATAAAGAACTATGTAGTCATTCTTTCCTTCTCAGATGCATGCAGTATAGCAGCCCCTTTTTGTTCTCAAATTACTCCATTTTGCCTCTCTGTCTTTCCTATTCAGGTTATTTATTTCCTATCAGAAGAAATGTAGGATAACCAAGTTTATTTAAAATCAAATGGGCACTTAAAAAAATAAAAAGCAAAATAAATAGATAAATCTGTACTCCTTCTAATGGAGAACTATATACTAAATGGTATTTTAAAAGAGTTGAAAACAGTACAAGCTTTGTGGGAAGCAGATTTTCAAATATTCATTCATGATTAATATACTACATACTGGAATAACCTACTCTTTAAGGACATGTAATTGGACTATATAATGTATAGTCGAAGAGTGAACTATACTCTCAATATAAGATATGTATAGTCCAATCATATGTCTTTAAAAAGTAGGTTATTCAAGACTGGGTGTGGTGGCTTACATCTGTAATCCTAGCAGTTTGGGAGGCTGAGTTGGAAGGACTGCCTGTGCCCAGTCATTCAAAGACCAGCCTGGGCAACATAGTGAGACTTCATCTCTACAAAAAAATTTAAAAATTAGCTGGATGTGGTAGTATGTGCCTATAGTCCCAACTACTCAGGCAGCTGAGGTTGGGGAATCACTTGAGATTGGGAGGTTGAGGCTGTAGTGAGCTATAATCATGCCACTGCACTCCAGCCTGAGTTACAGAGGAAGACTATCTCAAAAGAAAAAAAGTTATTCAAATTAGGAAGGTAAACCATGCTTTCAAATTCTTATAATATGTGGAGAGCATTTATTCTGCTTGATCAAGTACTTTGCTGACATAAAGTGTTTAATTTCTTAATATTTGTAAAAATGAAATCAGCTGCACTTTCAGTTGCTTTGTATTATCTTGAAGTGATTGTAATGAAATCCCAAGTTAGAGTTAAGAACAAGAAAGGAATTAAATATAAAAGTCTATTGTGCTTTTTTGTCCATGGAACAGAATGGAAAAACTATAATGAAGTTACCAGAATGTTTTATTATCTCATTCATACTTTCTATTATGAATCTCTAAGAAACAAGATACTCATGTTATTTTTTAAAATTGCAGATCAAGATAGAAGTAATTAAATTGCCTGTATAGAAGGTCCCCACCTTCTAATTTTCCTAGTAATTTCTTTGATCCATGAACTGTTTATAAGTATAAATTTAATTTCAGAATATTTGAAGACCCTTCAGTTACCTTTCATAATTTCTAGTTTAACTCCACTGTGTTAGAGAATACACTTTGAGACACACTTCGTTTTTAAGAATAATCATCTTCTCAAATTTATTGAGATTTATATTTATAATATGGTCTGTCTTGGTGGTTGTTTCTTGTGTACTTGAAAAGATGGTTCAACTTACAATATTTTGACTTTACTATGGTGTAAAAGTGATACAAATTCAGTAGAAAGCAATACGGTATGTACTTGCAATGCTGTGGAGCATTGGCCAGCCACAGCTCCCAGTTAGCCACGTGATCATCAGGGTAAACAACCCCTACTCTGCAGTGTACTGTGTAGCCAAATGATTTTGCCCAGCTATAGGCTAATGTAAGTGTTCTGAGCACATTTATGGTAGGCTAGGCTAAGGCTAAGCTGTGATGTTCAGTAGGTTAGATGTGTTAAATGCACTTTGACTTACGATATTTTCCACTCACGATGGGTTCATCAGAATGTCACCCATCATAAGTCAAAGGGCAACTATATATTAATAGTTCGTTTCTTGATTTATTGGCTGTTTTATTTCCGTTGTGTTAAGTGATACTTGTAACAAAAGCTGCTTACAGATGGTGTATGTCTGTGTCTCTCTTCTCTCTCTCTCTGTGTATGTGTATACACATACACATACCTGTTGCTCTGTGTGTGTGTATGGTATGTGTACACACACAAACACACCTATAGAGGAATTACTCATTATTTGGTAGATTTCTTTTGTATCATCTTAAACGTAGTAACATAAGATATCCCATTCACAATTGAAACATGAATTTTATACTTTTTTCTGTAGTTGTGTACTATAAACCAAAACTTCTCAGATTTTTAAATATTCTTCCCTTATACTAAGAATTTTAATAGTGCTTTTCTTGTATTAATCTTTAATAAGTTAGGTCATTGAGAATGAATTTCGTTTATGTTGCTTGTTTTTTGTTTATTTTTCTGTTCCACTTGTGGTTTAACAGACAGGTTGCTATCTTTTTGCAGGGCACATTCACTGAAATCCCCGCCAGCAATATTCGAAGAGTTATTGCCAAGAGATTAACTGAATCTAAAAGTACTGTACCTCATGCATATGCTACTGCTGACTGTGACCTTGGAGCTGTTTTAAAAGTTAGGCAAGATCTGGTCAAAGGTTAGTAAAATTGAGTTTACTTAATACAAAACACATGCTAACTTAACTTTCATGAAATCCTTTATAAAATTCACATTGTGTAGCTTTTAATTTCAGTTTCATAATTTACTTGTACTCTACTCTGGGTATATTTGTGCTAGAGAAAAAAATTAATTATGTTTTCCTATAAAAAGTAAATTGGTTCCACAGTATTAAATAAATCACAGATGCCTTTATGCAGAATAAGGGTTTCTGTTCTACCTTACTTTTATTTCCTCTATGGTCATATTTGAATAATGTACATTTGGTTAACATTCATTTAGCAGGCAGTTATTGAGTTTAATTCTCTGTTACATACTGAGCTTTAAAAATCCAGATTGAGCATCCCAAAACCATAATTTCAAAATACTCCAAAATTTGAAACTTTTTGAGTGCCAACATAGAGCTAAAAGGAAGTCCTTATTGGAACTTTTCAGATTTTGGGGTTTTTGGACTAGAGATGCCAAAACCATAAATGTAATATTCCAAAAATCTGAAAAATTTTGAAACCTGAAACACTTCTGGTTCCACGTATTTTGGATAAGGGATACCGAAATCTGAAGTACTGTAATTTAGTTGGTTAGTTATTTTAAAAGCAAAAGTGGGCTTCATGTTTTGGTGTGCTTTAGCTTTTACATAGGTAAATTTTTTTGTAAGGACACATAATTTGCTGAGACCAAATGGCTATTTTTTGTTTTCCGTAATTTTTGGTATGATATTTAAACAAAGCAGTCCTTAACATTTCAGTAAGTTTAAAATCCAAAACTTTTAAGAATGATTTATAGTAGAAATATCTTAGTTATTCTTCTTTATACAAATTTTAATTTTATACTTCTTATTCAGAATGCATTTACAGATTACTAAATTTGTAATGTTTCTTCCAAAAATCAATAACAAGTAAGGTTGCTGAGAGATATACAGATTTTTTAGCATGAACTGATAGTTTTATTTCTTCATTTTTGATTCATATGGCCTTCATATTATTTTCTTATCTTATTCACTGACTAGGACCTCTGGTATAATGAACATAGATGGTAAAAGCAGATATTTTTGCTTTGTTCTTGATCTTGGGAAGAAAAGCATTCAGTTTTTTATGTTAGCTGTAGGTTTTTTGTTGAATATTGTTTTCAGGTTGAAAGAATTCCCATTCCTAACTTGCAGAGTTTTAGACGTGAATAGATGTTGAATTTTGTCAAACACATTTTGTACATCTTTTCAGATAACTTTTCCTTTTTCTATCTGTGAATATGGTGAATTACATTGATTTTCAAGTGTTGAATCAACTTTGTATTCCTCATATAAAACCTACTTAATGATTAACTTTCTCATATATTGTTTGATTCTGTATTCTAAAGTTTTGTTTAGCATCTTTACACCTATGCCCATGAGAAATGCTAACCTGTGGTTTTCTTTTGTGGAGACATTTTTTTTTTTAATTTGTTATCTAGTAGAATGGGTTGGAAAGCATTTCCTCCTCCTCTATTTTCTGGAATAGTTTAGGTACAATTGGTATTATTTCTTTTTTAATTGTTTAGTAGAATTCACCTGTGAATTTATTTATGGAAGATTTTTAACTATGAAATTCATTTTAAAAATGGACGCAGGTTTTTTTTTCCTGAATGAACTTTGGTAGTTTGTGTCTTTCAAGAAATTTATGTCATGTAAGTCACCAGATTTATTGGCATAAAGTTATTCACAACACTACCTTATTATACTGTCATCTTATCTGAAGTAATATTTCTAGTTTTAATGTTAGTAGTTTGTGTGGTTTACTCTCTAGATCACTCTGACTAAAGGGTTATCAGTTCTGTTGATCTTGAGCTCGTCAAAGAACCAGCATTTGGTTTTATTAACTTGTCTAGCATTTCTGTGATATTGATCTCATTGATTTCTGTTCTTTATTACTATTTTTTTCTCTCTGCTTTCAGTTTACTTTGCTCTTTTATTTCAGGTTTCTTAAGGCGAAAACTTGGATTATTTGAGACCTTTATTTTTTAATATAAGCATATAATACTCTTGAGTTCCCTTTAAGCACTGCTTTAAGCTGTATCCCACAAATGTTGATATGTTTTATTTTTTTTCTTTTAGAGACAGGATCTTGCTCTGTCACCCAGGCTGGAGTGCAATGGTGCAATTTTGGTTCACTTCAACCTCTGCCTCCTGGGTTTAAATTATTGTCATGCCTCAGTGCCCCGAGTAACTGAGATTACAGGCACGCATTGCCATGCCTGGCTAATTTTTTGTATTTTTACTAGAGACGGGGTTTCACCATGTTGGCCAGGCTGGTCTCCAACTCCTGGCCTCAAGGGATCTGCCCACCTTGAAGGATAAGGCATTAAGTGATTCACCCTCCTAAAGTGCTGAAATTACAGGTGTGAGCCACCGCACCTGGCATTATTTTTCTTTTTATTCAATTGAAAATGTTTTCTCATTTATTTTGTGATTGCTGTGATCAATGAATTATTTATAAGTGTGCACTTAATTTCAAAATATTTGAGGACTATTCATTTCTCTTACAATTTATAGCTTAACTGCATTGTGTTTGGAGAACATACTTTATATTATTTCAATCTTCTTAAATTTGTTGATATTTATTTGATATTATGATCTATCTTGGTATGTGTTCTTGAAAAGAATTTTTTTATTTTTGCAAGGGAATGTTCTATAAATGTCAGGTCAAGCTGGTTAACAGTGTTATTTATGTCTTTTGAGAGGAGTGTTGAGAGTCCTTATTACAATTGTTTATTTGTATGTTTCTCCTTTCAGCTCTGTCAGTTTTTGCTTCATGTATCCTGAAGGTCTATTATTAGGCACATACACAGGAATTTTATGTTTTCTTGAACAGACTCATCATTATGTCATATCCTTATCTATTCCTTGTAGTATTCTTTATCTTCAAGCCTTCTTTATCACATCTGTAGCCACTACAGATTTCTTTGACTTGTGTTTCTATAATATATCTTTTTGCATCTTTTTGCTTTTAAATGTAAATATGTTTATTTAAATAGGTTTCTTGAAGGCAACATGTAGTTGGTTCTTGGTTTTTTATCCAGTTCTTTGGTCTCTTAATTAAGGTATTTAGACCATTCACATTTAATGGAATAGTTGGACTTCAATCTACCATTTTGTTCTTTCTTTGTGTTCTTTTTGTCCCACCTCTTTTATTCTTTTCTCTTTATCTCTTTTGGTTATTTATTTTGGTATCATTTCATTGTATTTCATCATTTTATTTCCTTTTTTTCTTCTCAACTGTCTTTGCAATTTTTTTCTTAGTGTTTATAATTCTTTAATTTATCACAGCCTGGGTTCAAATTGTATTACACCCCACTCCATGTTCAATATAAGAACCTCATAACTATATACTTTCATTTCTTCCCTCTCATATTTTGTGCTGCTGTTGTCATGTTTTACTTCTATATATGATATAAGCCCCAGAATACATGTTTAATGTTTTTACTTTAGCAAATCAACTCTTTTGGAGTTTTAAAATGAGGGGAAAAGTGTCTTTTATATTTATCTGTACTTTTTTTCATTTCTTTATATAGAATTAAAGTGCTATCTGCTATTATACTTCTTCTACCTGAAGAATTTCCTTTAATGCTTCTTATAATACAGATTGACTGGCAATAAATTTTCGTAGTTTTTGTCTGAAAAAGTCTATTTGTCTTTCACATTTTTCACTTTTAAAACTTTTTTTTTAAATTGTAGTTGAATATATAACGTGAGTTTCAACATTTTCATTGTACATTTAGTTCATTGGCATTAAGTACATTTACATTGTTTTACAACCATTACCACAATTCATCTACAGAACATTTTTTATCCAGCAAAATGAAAACTCTGTATTCTCCTCATTCCTCTTTCCTACCACCCCTGACAACCACCATTCTACTTTCTCTTCCTATAAATTTCATGATTTTAAGTGTACATTAATGGGATCATATAGTACTTGTCCTTTTGTGACTGGCTTATTTCCCTCAGCATTATGTCTTTTGGTTTCACCCATGTTGCAGAATGTGTCAAAATTTCCTTTTTAAGGCTAAATAATATTCCATTGTATGTATATACCATACTTTGTTAATTCGTGCATTAATAGATAAATACATTAGGTTGTTTTTACCTTTTGGGTATTGTGAGTAATGCTGCTGTGAACATCGCTGTACAAGTATCTCTTTGTATCTGTTTTCAGATCTTCTGGGTATATATCCCCAGAAGTGGAATTACTGGATCATATGGTAATTCTATTTTTAATTTTTTAAGGAGCTACTATACTGTTTTCCATAGTGGCTATGCCATTTTGCATTCTCATTAATGGCACGCCAGTGGGTCAGGCATGATGACTCATCCCTTTACTCCTAGCACTTTGGGAGGCTGAGGCAGAAGGATCACTTGAGGCCAGGACTTTGAAACCAGCCTAAAAAAACAGAACAAACCCCATCTCTACAAAAAAATTGAAAAACTACTTGGGAGGCCGAGACAGGAAGATTGTTTGAGCCCAGGAGTTGGAAGTTACAGTGAAGTATAATTGTACCACTTCACTCCAGCCTGGCTGACAGAGCAAGAGCTGTCTCCAAAAACAAAAATGAAGTGCACAAAGGTTCAAATTTCTCCACATTTTTGCCAATACTTGGTATTTTCTGTTTTTTGATAGTAGTCACCCTGATGGATATATCATCATCATTTTTAAGAGATATTTTTGCTGGATATAGCTTTTTGAGTTAATAGGGTTTTTGTTTCAGTTCTTAAAGTTAGTATTTCATTATTTTCTGACATAAAGAATGTCTGCTGACATTATTAATATTTGTTCTCTTGTATGTGATGTTTTCCCACTGTCTGGTTGCTTTCAAGATTTTCTCCATTAGCAATTTGACTATTGTATGCCCAGATTTTTTTTTTCTATTGCATTTACTCTGTTTGGGTTTCTCTCAGCTTCTTAGATGTATGCTTTGTTGTCTTCCTTTAATTGTGAAAATTTTCCAGTTGTTGTTTTTAATAATATCTTCTGTTTCGTGTGGTTTCTCTTTGGGACTCCAATTTTAAATGTTAAACTTTTGAATTGTACAAAGTTCTTATATGCTCTATTCCTTTTGTTCATTCTTTTTTTCTCTTTACGTCTCATATTAGATAATTTTTGTTTACCTGGCTTCGAGTTCACTGATTTCCCAGCTGTGTCTGCAAAGCTTAGCAAAATATGCATTTTTTAAAAATCTTGGTTAGCATGGATTTTCCCCTCTGGATTTCCATTCAAATGTTTTTTTGTTTTTTTTGTTTTTTTAATTGCATTTTAGGTTTTGGGGTACATGTGAAGAACATGCAAGATTGTTACATAGGTACACACATGGCAGTGTGATTTGCTGCCTTCCTCCCCATCACCTATATCTGGCATTTCTCCCCATGCTATCTCTCCCCAACTCCCTACCCCCTGCTGTCCCTCCCCTATTTCCCCCCGACAGACCCCAGCGTGTGATGCTCCCCTCCCTGTGTCCATGTGTTCTCATTGTTCAACACCCACCTATGAGTGAGAACATGCGGTATTTGATTTTCTGTTCTTGCGTCTGTTTGCTGAGAAGTAGGGTTTCCAGGTTCATCCATGTCCCTAAGAAGGACACGAACTTCTCGTTTTTTACGGCTGCATATTATTCCATGGTGTATATGTGCCGCATTTTCCCTGTCCAGTCTATCATCAGTGGGCATTTGGGTTGGTTCCAGGTCTTTGCTATTGTAAACAGTGCTGCAGTGAACATTCGTGTGCATGTGTCCTTATAGTAGAACAATTTATAATCCTTTGGATATATACCCAGTAATGGGATTGCTGGGTAAAATGGAATTATTATTTCTAGGTCCTTGAGGAATCGCCACACTGTCTTCCACAATGGTTGAACTAATTTACACTCGCACCAACAGTGTAAAAGTGTTCCTTTTTCTCCACATCCTTTTCAGCATCTGCTGTCTCCCAATTTTTTAATGATGGCCATTCTAACTAGCGTGAGATGGTATCTCAATGTAGTTTTGATTTGCATTTCTCTAATGACCAGTGATGATGAGCATTTTTTCATATGTTTGTTGGCCTCACATATGTCTTCTTTTGTAAAGTGTCTGTTCATATCCTTCACCCACTTTTGAATGGGCTTGTTTTTTTCTTGTAAATCTGTTTTAG
>CAUYLG010050726.1:0-21467 GCA_963573385.1 Cacajao melanocephalus | reverse complement strand
AGAGGGAGACTCCATCTCAAAAAGAAATATATTAATAAAACACAAGATTGGCTTGTGTGGTGAGACAGTATTGAATCCAACAAAGGGGACCTGGATAGTGGGGGTCCAAGATGCAACGGTGGCTGCCCCATGATACCCTTAGCCATATAATATTGAGTGGATATCGTGCCAGGCACTGTTCTGGGTGCTGAGAAGATAGCTGTGCGTTAAGACTAGGGTTCTGTAGACAGAGACTTGTGTAACACCAGTGGGAAAGGCAGTCAGTCAACAAACTTATATTTTTGAGATAGTGATGAGTTCTGGAAGGAAAGAAAAGGCTCATGTGGGCTGGGCACGGTGGCTCACACCTGTAATTCCAGCACTTTGGGAGGCCGAGGCGGGCGGATCACCTGAGGTTGGGAGTTCGAGACCAGCCTGATCAACATGGAGAAACCCCGTCGCTACCAAAAATACAAAAGTAGCCGGGCGTGGTGGCGCATGCCTGTAATCCCAGCTACTCGGGAGGCTGAGGCAGGAGAATCGCTTAACCTAGGAGGCGGAGATTGCAGTGAGCCGAGATTTCGCCACTGCACTCCAGCCTGGGCAACAAGAGCAAAACTCCATCTCAAAAAAGAAAAAGAAAAGGCTGATGTGACGGTGAGGAAGGAGTGGGTGGAATCTTCTCTGAGGTTTGAGTGAATGATTCCTCTTTCTCTGAGCTGAGCCAAGCTGAGAAGTTGCGAGGATTAAGATAGGGCCAGGAACTCGGGTCTGCTAGTCCGGCCTCCGAGGTTGGGGGGACCATCAGAATGGATTTCCGATCTGCTCCGCGAGAGCCTCGCCCAAGAAAGCCCTGAGCCACTTCCCAGAGCCGCGCTCCCAAGGGGGTGAGAAGTCTTTTCCACTCGGACTGGATGTGCCTTAGGACTACGGACCCACTGGGTGTGGGGCAAGCCCTGGCACGGGCCTCGAGGGAAGAAAGAACCCCCCGCGCTCCCCACACTCCACGGGGCTTGCGGCCATCTCAGATGTTCCGCTTCCAGGTGCAAAAACCACGCAGGTCTGATGCTCGGGTTCTAAAACCACCCTCTGAGTTGAAGGCCTCCACGGCCCGTCTCTGAGGAGGGCAAAAAGGTCCCGGGGGCGGTGCCTCGCGAGACCCAAACAAGCTCACGTGGCAGGGGTGGGGCTCCGCGATGACGTCATGGCGCGCTCGTGCGCGGCTGAGGTCTCGCGCCGGCCGTACCCTTGCCCGCGGGCCGTAAAGCGCGGAAGGTCGCGGTCTCGGCTTCCCCGGAACTTTTTACTCGCTTCGCCCCGCCCCTTTCCCAACCCCGATCCCCGCTTTCCGGCCCGAGGCGACCCCCGGCAACCGTTGTGGCTGGCGCTTAGCTCCCTCTGGGCTGTCGCTGAGCGCGGAGCCCGTGGGGGCCCGTGAGGTAAGGAGACAGCTGCGGGGCGACTCTGGCCTCCACGTCTGCGCGTGCCTGAGCACCCCGGAACCCCCAGGTTCCCTTCTTTCTCCTTTGGTTTAGCCCGCGGTTGGTCTCCGATAGCCTCTGCTTCCAGTCGGTTCCGCCTGGCCTCTCACGAAGGGGCGTCCAGGCGCCAGGACTCGGTACCCGGAAGGTTGTCCGCTTGTGCCCTGGCTCGTGTCCTCGGTTTACCCGGGGCCTGCGCACCGCTCCTCCAGGCGCCTGCACCTCAGCCCGGATACCAGGGTGGCGGAGGTGACTGCGCCTCGGGCTCCCCCCTCACGGGTTTGCACACCTCTGTGGCGCAACTCCAGCTCGTCCAACCCAGTCCTATGTCCCTGCAGGTGGAACTGTTTTCCCGCGTTGAGACGTGGGGTTCGCTTGTGCATTATAACTAGTAAGACTGCTGTAGAGTCCGGAAGAAGTAGTCACCTAGAAAAATCTGGGCCAGGGCAGTGGGCTTCCTTGTTAATGTTTGATTTTTGGGGGCCAATGTGTGACACTCAGATTTGAATCAAGAATTTCCAAGCCCATTTCTCGCATGCATGTAAACATAATGTACGGGAAATTGGAGGGGTGGTGGAGGAGGAGCCAGCCCGACGGGTATGCTTTTCCAGTGACAGGGACTTGTGTTAATTTCTTCTTTTTTTTTTTTTTTGAGACATGGTCTTGCTCTGTCTCCAACCGCCAGGCTGGAGTGCCGTGGCGCCATCTCTGCTCACTGCAACCTCTGCCCTCCAGGGTTCAAGCAATTCTCCTGCCTCAGCCTCCCGAGTGGCTGGGACTACAGGCGCGCACCACCACACCCAGCTAATTTTTGTATTTTAGTAGAGACGGGGATTTTTTCACTATGTTGGCCAGGATGGTCTTGATCTCTTGACCTCGTGATCTGCCCTCCTTGGCCTCTCAAAGTGCTGGGATTACAGGCATGAGCCAGCGCACCTGGCCACTTGTGTTAATTTCTTAAACTCGCGTGATCACCTGGTTCACTTGTTGAAAAATACAGCTCCCTGGAGTAGCAGAATCAGAATCTGCAGAGATGGACCCTGGGAATTTGTGGTGGTTTGTTTGTTTGTTTTTCAGACGGAGTCTCGCTCTGTTGCCCATGCTGGAGTGTTGAGTCTCGCTCTGTCTCCAGGCTGTAGTGCAGTGGCCTGATCTCAGCTCACTACAACCT
Source organism: Cacajao melanocephalus (assembly GCA_963573385.1). Taxonomy (NCBI): domain Eukaryota; kingdom Metazoa; phylum Chordata; class Mammalia; order Primates; family Pitheciidae; genus Cacajao; species Cacajao melanocephalus. The sequence continues at coordinate 18,836 of CAUYLG010050726.1, read as the reverse complement.
CCACCTCCCAGGTTCAAGCGATTCTTCTGCTTCCACCTCCCGAGTAGCTGGGACTACAGATGCCCGCCCCCACGCCCGGCTAATTTTTCTATTTTTAATAGAGACAGGGTTTCACCATATTGGCCAGGCTGGTCTCAAACTCCTGATCTCGTGATCCGGCCACCTTAGTCTCCCAAAGTGCTGGGACTACAGGTGTGAGCCACCGCACCCTCTGGAGTCTGTCGTTTTTAAACAAGTGTCTCAGGTGGTTATTTTGCTGAGGCAAGTGTGGGAAACGTTGTGTGAGCCCACCCATGCTCATCCAGTCTTCCTTGTGACCGTCAGTCCACTACACAATGTTGAAACCATGCAGAGGGACAACTGGAAGAGCTAGCACCTTGGTCTTGTTGGAATAAGCAGATCTGAGTAGAGCCAGCCCCAGTCTTATGGTTGTTTAGCAGAAGTTATTCTTCTTAGCAGAGAATATTACAACGTCATTTTCCAGAACTTTTAAAAAATATTTGTTTTAAAGCAGATGATGTGCTTTATTTCTGTCTTTGACGTCTTCAGTTTCTTCTCTCCTATCTTTATCTCCTTTGCTATCAAGCTTTGCTTTGGTTTTGCTGCCAACCCTGCTAGGCTTAGGTTTGGCAGCAAAGGCACTAGACTCTGGTGCCTTAATTTCCTTCGTTGTTTATCTTAAGCCCTTCTTTTCCTCTGCCCTCATGCTGTCATCACCACTTCACTCTTTTGAAGGTCATAATGAACACAAGGTCAGAAATTCTTTTTCGGTGCCTAGCACCTTGGGCTTTTTTTCTTTTCCTTTTTTTTTTTTTTTTTTTTTGAGATGGAGTCTGGCTGTGTTGCCCAGGCTGGAGTGCAGTGGCGGGACTCAGCTCACTGCAACCTCCGCCTCCCGGGTTGAAGCACTTCTCCTGTCTCAGCCTCCTGAGTAGCTGGGACTACAGGCACAAGCGACCACACCTGGCTAATTTTTGCGTTTTTAGTGGAGACTGGGTTTCACCATATTGCTCAGGTTGGTCTCAAACTCCCAACCTCAGGTTATTCACCCACCTTGGCCTCCCAAAGTGCTGGGATTACAGGCGTGAGCCCACTGCACCTGGCTTTTTTTTTTTTTTCTCATTCCCGGTGTTTTTAATTCTGTGCCTTTGAAGATCATCATAATTTTTTAAGTAAAAAAAAAAAATTACAGTTGATGAGCTGCCAGTTCTTCACACATTAAATTGTCATTAAAAGGGGTCCCCACCTTTTTGCAAACAAACAGGCAGAATAATCTCTGAGGAGACCTCATGAGATGGCTCATGCCTGTAAATCCCAGCACTTTGGGAGGCCAAGACAAGCAGATCACAAAAGGCCAGTAGTTCAAGACCAGCCTGGCCAACATGGCAAAACCCTGTCTCTACTAAAAATACAAAAATTAGGCCAGGTGCGGTGGCTCACGCCTGTAATCCTAGCACTTTGGGAGGCCAAGGTGGGCAGATTACTCAAGGTTACGAGTTTTGAGACAGCCTGACCAACATGGAGAAACCCCATCTCTACTAAAAAAAAAAAAAAAATACAAAAAAATTAGGTGGGCTTGGTGGTGCATGCCTGTAATCCCAGCTACTCAGGAGGCTGAGGCGGAAGAATCACTTGAACCCAGGAGGTGGAGTTTCGGTGAGCCAATATTGAGTCATTGCACTCCAGTTTGGGAAACGAGGGAAACTCCATCAGGAATCCTCACTTCATGCAATCAATCCCAGCTCTGAACTCCGGGGAGGAGTTCAGCTCCCGCCTTCTTGCCCCTGTAGGGGCCCTCGTGGTGAATATATACACTTCGTACCATCTCGCAATCTACCTGGGTTTCCTTATCTGAGCTGTAGTCCCAGGTCCTCAGGGGGCTGAGGTAGGAGGATGAATGAAGCCGTCGATTCTCAGGGTCTCTCATCTGTAAAACGCAGGTGATAACTATCTGGATGACGCCTGATTTTCCTCCAGATCAGATGAGACCCAGCAAATCGGGAAGGAATTGAAGCCTCTAAACTTGGGACTTGGGCTCCGTCGATAAGGCCAGTGGACAAACAGGGCAGGGACCAGGGCTCCCCTTTATACATACACAAGCTCGGCTCCAGGCTGCTACTGCTGAGATCTTTGCCCTGTATTCCCAGCTACTTGGGGAGGCTGAGGCAGAAGGATCACTTGCAGCCAGGAAATTGAGGTCATAATGAACCATAATTGCACCCTTGCACTGCAGCCTGAGTGACAGAGCAAGATCCTGCCTCATCCTCTTTTGCCTAAACAGGAGCCTCCAATGGGCCTCTTTACTTCTAGTTTCTCCTCCTTTCGTCCTCCACAGAGATTTAACTTTCAAAAAGGTAAACTGGGATCCCAGCTACTTGAGGGGCTGAAGCAGAAGAATCGCTTGAACCTGGGAGGTGGAGGTTGCGGTGAGCTGAGGTCATGTCATCGCACTCCAGCCTGGGCAACAAAAGCGAAACTCCATGGTTGCATCGTTGATGGCAGAGAGAAGCTGTGTTTCTTGGCAGAGGCTGGCCCTTACAGATGAACTGGGGTGAGGAGGCTCATGCTGGGTCAAGGTCACTGTGATCTTTGGTTGATCAAACCCAGTTGTTAGTCTGGTTTCCATCTTCCCTCCTCCTCACAGCTGATGCTCACTTCATCCTCCCGGGCTTTTCTTGCTCGCTGACTGCTCTCAGAGGTGCCCAGCTTCAGCAGGCTCCTGACCTCCATAGGCAGGACAGGGAGATGTTCTCCCCTGTACACAGACTTCTTTTTCCTTTTTTTTTAAAGGCTGGTTATAACTCTGTCACCCAGGCAGGAGTACAGTAGCATAATCTCGGCTCACTGCAACCTCTGCCTCCCAGGCTCAAGTGATCCTCTTACCTCAGCCTCCTGAGTAGCTGGAACCACAGGTGAATGCCACCATACCCAGCTAAATTTTTGTATTTTTGGTAGAGATGGGGTTCGTGATGTGTCCCCAGGCTGGTCGCAAACTTCTGAGCTCAGGCGATCCATCTGCCTCAACCTCCCAAAGTGCTGGGATTATAGACGTGAGCCACTACGTACCTTGGGCTTTTAAAAAAATGTTTATTTTTGTTTGTTGAGATAGGGTCTCACTCTGTCACCCAAGCTGGAGTGCGGTGGTGCAATCATGTCTCACTGCAGCCTCCACCTTCTGGACTCAAGTTGCCCTCCTACCTCAGCCTTCTGAGTAGCTGGAACTACAGGCATGTAGTACCACACCCAGCTGATTTTTAAAAATTTTTTGTGCCTGTAATCCCACAGAGAGGATCTTGCCATGTTGCCCCGGCTACTGGGCTCAAATGATCCTCCCACCTTGGCTTCTGAAAGCACTGGGATTACAGGCATGAGACACTAGCTGGCCCACCCTGGGATTTTAAAGGGTTTTTTGTTTGTTTGTTTGTTTAGACTCTCACTCTGTTGCCTGTGCTTGAGTGCAGTGGCGTGATCTCTGTTCACTGCAGCCTCCGCCTCTGAGGCTCAAGTGATTTTCCCACCTCAGCTTCCCGAGTAGCTGGGATTACAGGCACCTGCCACCATGCCCAGCTAGTATTTGTATTTTTAGTAGAGACAGGGTTTCCACCATGTTGGCCAGGCTGGTCTCGAACTCCTGACCTCAGGTGATCCACTCATCTCAGCCTCCCAAAATACTGGGATTTCAGGTGTGAGCCACCGCACCTGGCCTAAAGTTTTTTTTAAATTCCATCTTAAAACTCATCTGTTACTGTTTTTCTTCTGCCACCTTTGTAGTTCCCTTTTTCCTGTTAGGGGGATGTGCCTAGTGGTTCAGTTCTCACAGCTGTCCTTTCCTTACCATCTGCTTTTATTTGGGGGGTAGCATGGAGTCATGATTAAATAGCAGGCTGCTAGTGCCAGATTGGCAGGGTTCTGCTACTCACCAGTTTGGTAGGACCTTGCGTGAGCCACTTCCTCTTACCTGTGCTTGTTTCTTCAAGTGTAGAATAGAAATGGTAATGTCTACTTCACAGGGTTGTGAAGATCAAATTAGTCATATACATAGGCAGTGTCTGGTGCATTGTAACTCCTTATAAAAATATTAGCTTTACAAATGGCTGGGTGTGGTGGCTCATGCCTATAAGCACTTTGGGGAGGCCGAGGTGGGTGGATCACTTGAGGTCAGGAGTTCGAGACCAGCCAGGCCAGCATGGTGAAACCCCATATCTACTAAAAATACAAAAATTATCTGAGTGGGGTGGCGCGCACCTGTAGTCCCAGCTACTTGGGAGCCTGAGGCAGGAGAATCACTTGAACCTGGGAGGTAGAGGTTGCAGTGAGCCGAGATCATGCCACTGCACTCCAGTCTGGGCGACAGAGTGAGATTCTGTCTCAAAATAAATACAAATAAAAATAATTCTCTCAGGTATTTAGATATTCCCTCAAATCTGGGCCTACCTTTGAGATCTCTGAGTGATCATTGATTTTTTTTCCCCCCCATATTCTTTGTTCTCTATTCTCATTCATGAACAGAGAACATTTCCTAGGTACCTGTGCTGAATGCTAGGAAAACTGAGCAATTTATAAGGTTTCTGCTCTTACTTCCATTATAATAGGGACATAATAGGTCAAGTGTGGTAGCTCATACCTGTAATTCCAGCACTTTGGGAGGCCAAGGTGGGCAGATCACTTGGGGTCAGGAGCTCAAGACCAGCTTGGGCAAGGAAGTGAGACCCCATCTCTACAAATATTCATAATTTAAAAATTAGCTGGGTGAGGTCGTGCACACCTGTGGTCCCAGTTACTCTTGAGGCTGAGGTGGGAGGATCACGAGGTCAAGAGTTAAAGACCAGTCTGGCCAACATGGTGAAACCTCGTCTCTGCTTAAAACATGCAAAAATTAGCCGAGCATGGTGGCATGCACCTGTAGTCCAAGCTACTCAGGAGTCTGAGGTAGGGGAATCACTTGAACCCGGGAGGTGGAGGTTGCAGTGAGCCGAGATCTCACCACTGCACTCCAGCCTGGTGACAGAGCAAGACTCCATCTCAAAAAGAAAAAAAAAAGAACCTCAAAGCATAGAGACTTAATAACTTGCTGAAAGTCATACAGCTAGTGAGAGGTGGGGAATGTTTTCAGACCCAGTCCTCACTACCCCCAAAGCCTGGATTCCCTGCTGTGTTGGCGTGTTGCTTCTCTGATTGGCAAACAGACCATTGTGCAGTGTGGTAAATTCTGTCCTGGGAGAAGTACAGTTTGTTATAGGAAAACATGGAAGAGCCACCTAACCAAGTGTTGGAGTAAAAGAGAGAGTGTCAGATAAGATGTCAAAGAGGCTGCAACCTGAGGAGATTACTTGTATTTGGGGGAGGGGTGGCAGGAACCATGCCAGGAGGGAACAGCATGCACAGAACCCGGAGCTGAATAGAATGTTCACGCCTCACCTATCTTTGAGGAATTACACGTTGTTCAGTCTGGCTCTATCAGAGCCTGAGGAGAGGAGAAGTGAGACCACAGATAAGAACCAGATTGTGAAGGATCTTGCACTTGGTAGTAAAAGAATTTTGCCTTTTTCCTGAGGGCATCAGAGAGTCACTGAGGCCCGGCTTGGTGGCTCACGCCTGTAATCCCTGCACTTTGGGAGGCCGAGGTGAATGGATCTGAGGTCAGGAATTCGAGACCAGCCTGATCAACATGGTGAAACCCCATTTCTAAAAATACAAAAATTAGCTGGGCGTAGTGGCATGCACCTGTAGTCCTAGCTGCTCAGGAGGCTGAGGCAGGAGAATTGCTTGATCCTGAGAGGTGGAGGTTGCAGTGAGCCAAGATTGCGCCAGTGCACTCCAGCCTGGGCGACAGAGTGAGACTCCATCTCAAAAAAAAATGTGTCCGGGCATGGTGGCTCATGCCTGTAATCCCAGCACTTTGGGAGGCCAAGGCAGGCGGATCACGAGGTTGGGAGTTCGAGACCAGCCCAACCAACATGGTGAAACCCTGTCTCTACTAAAAATCCAAAAAATTAGCTGGGCATGGTGGTGTGCGTCTATAATCTCAGCTACTCAGGAGGCTGAGGCAGGAGAATTGCTTGAACCCAGGAGGCAGAGGTTGCAGTGAGCAGAGATTGTGCCATTGCACTCCAGCCTAGGCGACAGAGTGAGACTCCATCTCAAAAAAAAAAAATTAAAAGTGCTGAGGAAAAGAAGCAAAAAGGGAGGGAAACATTGCAGATACATGAAAGAGAGACAGAGCAGTTGATGGAGCTAGGGTCAAGAGAAGAGGAAGAAGTGGGATCCAGGGCACTTGGGGAGATTAACATTGCATTTTATAAAAGAAGGAAGGAAGAGATGATTGCAGATGCAAGTGGGTCTGTAGGAAGGTTTCAGGGAATGAGATGAGACAGGTTATCTGCTTACAATGAGAGAAGAAAGAAAGTGGGACTGAAGGTTGAGAGAGGAGCAGCTGGGCTCAGAAACAATACAGAGGTCTGCCTGTGGCTTAACATGTGCTAGCCTAATCCACCAAGGAGCAGGACAGTTTCAAGTATAACCAACGGGTCAGAAGCCAGGAGGTTGACAGCAAAGTCAACAGGACAGGGTTTGCCATTTTGCAGCGGCAATTCCCCAGGAAAGCTGCATTGCCGTTGGGACAGAGGGTAGAGAGAATGTCAGCAAAGGGGTGGGTGTTTACCTTTGGGAAAGGTATTCTAGAGGGTGCAGTAGAGGGGCTTGAGAAGGAGGAAAGCAAAGAGAGCTGGGGTGATGGAAATAAATTGGTCATGTGGAGATGAGATTATGGAAAGACTAGCCGGGTAGAGAAGCCTTTATCTTGAGATGGAGCTTAACAGGGACCAGGGATGAGAGGCATGGTGGCAACCACAAGGTGGCCAAGATTATTTGTCTCCAGTTGGATGGGATATCTGCCTGGACACAGTCTGTGTTTGCATTGGTTGTAATTCTGAGAGTCCTCTGAGAGACCTTGGCCTTAGACAATTTGGGTTGATAGGGGAGCATCTGTGGGTCCTGTGGCTGGCAGTGGAGGCGGTGAGATGACTAGCAGTGAGCTGCCCTGAGGCCCTCCTGGTCTATCACCTCTCATCTCAAAGTCCTCATCTTCCTGTACAGATGACTGCATGGACAGCCAGTAGGTCTTTCTTTATTCAATTTCTTGAAACTTGAACAGTCATCTGTTTTGCTGTTAGATTAAGTTTGTTAAAACCCTGCCTTGGCCAAGTGCAGTGGTTGACGCCTGTAACCTCAACACTCTGGGAGACCGAGGTGGGAGGGCCACTTGAGCCTAGGGGGTCAACTCTGTTTTTCTTATCATTGTACCATCTGCCCTCCACCATGGAGCCAGACTGACCTTTGAAAAAAAAAAATTCCCCCACCCACCAAAAAAAAAAAAAAGGAAAACATCCCACATCATTTCATTGCCCCATGTTAGTGATTTTCCTTTGTACTTAGAATAAAATTCCAGCTCCTGTTGATGGCAACCAAGGGCTCTGTGTGATTGATTTCCGCCTGCCTCTCCAGTGTTGTCTTAGATCTTGTCCCCCACGCCCCATGTTGTGTACGTGCTGACCTCCTTTTCATTCTTGGTCGGTCTTACCTCAAGGCCTTTGCACATGTGTAATTAGTTCCCTATCCTTCAGGTCTGTTTCCAAATGTCAGTTCCTTGGAGGCTGTTCCTGACCATTCCATTTTAAATATGCCCCTAGTTATTCTATCACATTAGTTTTATTTACTTGTTTTATCTGTGTATTGATTGACCCTCTTCTCGTTCACATATGCAAACTCTCAGATGTCAATTTCATAAAGACAGGGACTTCCCCATTCTTGTTCACTGCTAGCAGAATGTCTGAAACTCAGTATGCCTTTAGATACTTGTTGAACGAATGGCTACTGTTTTCTGAAATCCTTTTCTCATTACACACTGGGTTGAATGGTGTGAAATATGTTTGGTTTCTCTGTCTAGTTTGAATTCCTGAGATCTCCTAGTTGGTGAGAGAAGTGATGTTCTGCCGGTTGCTGTCAGTTGTTGGAAGACAAAGAACCAGCCCAGGATGGCAGAACTGGTCCTCCGCAAGAAGCAGCACGTCAGCTGCCGAAGCACGTTCCGTGGCCCTGCCCACCCAGGCACAGGTGGTCATCTGTGGGGGTGGAATCATGGGCACATCCGTGGCCTATCACCTCTCCAAAATGGGGTGGAAGGATATTGTCCTTTTGGAGCAGGGCAGGTAAGGATCAGACTGCATTTGGCTCATGACTGGCCATGCTGCACTAATGATAAGATTCCCTTGTTCCCTCTCGTTTTCAGGGATATTGCCCTGCCAGTAGCTAATCTAAATGTTCCTAAGTAGCATGAGAAGAATCAAGGTGGAATCTCCTGAACTTTGTTTAAGATGACTAATAATGCTCATGTTCTCTGATTTTTAGAGAAGTAGCAAATTTCCTTTTTCTGTCTTTTTTTGTTTTGGTAGACAGGATCTCGCTTTCTTACCCAGGCTGAGCTCGAATTCCTAGTCTCAAGCAGTCCTCCCACCTTGGCCTCTCAAAGTGCTGGGACTATAGGCATGACCCACTGTTCCCAGCAATATTTTAGACTTTGACAAAAATTTGCATTTGTAAATAATGTAGATTGTATTTAAGCAAAGTAGACAACTGCTTGTGTTTACTTAATTGCTAGGTTCTTAATATTGTTCTCATTCCCCAAAAGAAATATGCTCCGTAGGCTTTGTTTCTGTGTGCTTGCCTTCTTTTAGGTCAAATGTTTTCTGCTCTTTTGGCTTGTAAGCTAAATCCCTTTGTATTTGTAATAGTTACAGAGATTACATATCATACATAATAATAATCATCATTATTATTTTTGTATGTATTACATACATCATTATGTATGTAACATACATACATAATAATAATCCATCATTAATTAATATTTTACCACTACACAAGTAGTATGAGATTCATACAACAATATTGGCCATGTGTGATGGCTCACATCTGTAATCCCAGCACTCTGGGAGGCTGAAGGGGGTGGATCACCTGAGGTCAGGAGTTTGAGACCAGCCTGGCCAACATAGTGAAACCCCATCTTTACTAAAAATACAAAACTTAGTTGTGCATGGTGGTACATGCCTGTAGTCCCAGCCACTCAGGAGGCTGAGGCAGGAGAATCGCTTGAACATGGGAGGCGGAGGTTGCAGTGATTGGAGATCGTGCTACTGCACTCCAGCTTGGGCAACAGAACGAGATGCTTTCTCAAAAAGAAAAAAAGAATATCGGCCTTTCACAGTGATAATTCTTAACCTGTATTTAGCTAATGTTGTTTTCTTTTTCTTTTTTCTTTCTTTTTTTTTTTTTTTTTGAGATGGGATCTTGCTCTGTCACTCAAGCTGGAGTGCAATCACACTATAATAGCTAACTGCAGCCTTGACCTCGTAGGTTCAAGCAATCCTCCTGCCATAGCCTCCCAAGTAGCTGGGACTACTGGCATGGACCACCACATCTGGCTAATTGGCTAATTTTTGTATTTTTCTGTAGAGATGAGTTCTCCCTATGTTGCCCAGGCTTTCTTTTTTTTTTTTTTTTTTTTTTTGAGACAGAGTAACTATCTGTTGTCCAGGCTGGAGTGGAATGGTATGATCTTGGCTCACTGCAACCGCCACCTCCAGGATTTAAGCAATTCTCCTGCCTCAGTCTCCTGAGTAGCTGGGATTACAGGCTTGTGCTACCACACCCAGCTAATTTTTGTAGTTTTAATAGAGATGGAGTTTCACCATGTTGGTCAGGCTAGTCTCGAACTCCTGACTTCGTGATCCACCTGCCTTGGCCTCCCAAAGTGCTGGGATTACAGGCATGAGCCTTGGCACCTGGCTACCCAGGCTGTTTTCTTATGATCAGACTCAGGTCAGAGACTTTTACAAACACCACTGTATTGAGATACAATTTGCATACCATGTCATTCATCCTTGTTAAGTGCCAAGTCTGTTCACAGAGTTGTGTATCTATCATCACAACCAGCCCATACATTTTTGGCAGTAAGACCACAGAAATTAGGCTGGACTCTGTGGTACACCACATCAGGAGGTGCATGGCTATACTATCTTACTTCTGGTAGTGATAACCCTGATCACCCAGTTATATTGGTGTCCTCCAAGAATCTCTAGCACAGAGTCCCTGTTTTCTCCCCTTGTAACAAGTCAGTGCCCTGTGAGGAGAGATGGATTCTGAGATTATGCCAATATCCTGTTCGTATCAGACCTCCATCTACCGGGCTTAATATCCATTGACAACTGTTTCCTGAGTCAGCCACCACCATGATGGTTGACAAATGTTGATTTTCTGTCATCCTTCTACATTTATTATAGTTGGCATATTACTGTCAGAAAGAGATTTCCTTCTCCCCCATTTATTTACTCAATTACATATCTGAATATATATACACATACACATATCAGTTTAGACTCATGGATTTCTATTTTATGCAGTGGATACTTTTTTTTTTTTTTGAGACAGAATCTTGTTCTGTCATCCAGGCTGGAGTATAGTGATGTGATCTCAGGTCACTGCAACCTCTGCCTCCTGGATCCCAGCGATTCTCCTGCCCCAGACTCCCAAGTGGCTGGGATTACAGGCTTGCGCCACCATGCCTGGCTAAGTTTTGTATTTTTAGTAGAGACGGGGTTTCACCATGTTGGCCAGGCAGGTCTCAAACTTTTGACTTCAGGTGATCCTCTTGACTCGGCCTCCTACAATGCTGGGATTACAGGCATGAACCACGATACCCGGCCTGCAGTGGATACATTTAAGAGCAAAAGTGAGTTTTTGTGTTTGTTAATGTTTTTGAGATGGTCTCGTGCTGTCACTCAGGCTGGAGTGCAGTGGTTCGATCTCAGCTCACTGTAACCTCTGCCTCTTGGGCTCAAGTGATCCTCCCATCACAGCCTCTTGAGTAGCTGGGACTATAGGCACATACTGCCATGCCTGGCTAATTTTTTGTATTTTTGATAGAGACGTGATTTCACCATGTTGACCAGGCAGGTCTTAAACTCCTGGGCTCAAGCAGTCCACCCACCTCAGCCTCCCAGACTTTTGGGGTTACAGATATGGGCCACCGCACCTGGCCTTATAATGCTTCCTTGATGTCAAAGCCTTTCTCCTATTTACTGAAATTCTTTTAAATTTAATTATCAGGCATTTCCACAAAAAATGATAAACTAATTTCAGTGTAAATGTTCGTAAGTGGGAGACCCTAGGGAGGTTCATTTTTGGTTTAATTTGTTGCTTCGAGATTATATAACACCTTATAATTGACATAAGGCAAACTATTTGAGCCTCACAGTTAAAAATATTTATGCTGCCCGGGCATGGTCACTCACGCCTGTAATCCCAGCAGTTTGGGAGGCCAAGGCAGGTGGATCACCTGACCTCAGGAGTTTTGAGACCAGCCTGGTCAACATGGTAGAAGCCTATTTCTACTAAAAATACGAAAGTTAACCGGGAGTGATTGTGTGTGCCTGTAATCCCAGCTACTCAGGAGGCTGAGACAGGAAAATTGCTTGAACCCAGGAGGTGAAGGTTGCAGTGAGCCGAGATTGTGCTACTGCACTCCAGCCTGGGTGACAGAGCAATACTTGGTCTCAAAAAAAAAAAAATTATGCCTCAGCCAGGCGCAGTGGCTCATGCCTGTAATCCTAGCACTTTGGGAGGCTGAGGCAGGTGGATCACCTGAAGTCAGGAGTTGGAGACTAGCCTGGCCAACATGGCAAAACCCTGTCTGTATTGGGCCCTAGCATTACTGTAGCTCTTTACGTTATGTTGCTACCATAAATTAGAAAACTTTTTTTCCAATCTAAAGTGTATGTACTTTTGAATAGGCAATGTATTTATATGATTCAACATTGAAAATATGTAAAAGAGGCTGGGCATGGTGGCTCATGTGTATAATCCAGCACTTTGTTTGGGAGGCTGAGGTGGGTGGATCATCTGAGGTTAGAATTTAAAACCAGCTTGAGCCGGGCGTGGTGGCTCACGCCTGTAATCCAAGCACTTTGGAGGCCAAGGCAGGCAGATCACCTGAGGTCAGGAGTTCAAGACCAGCCTGACCAACGTGGTGAAACCCTGTCTTTAAAGAAAACAAAAAAACAAAAAACCAGCCTGGCCAACATGGTGAAACCCCATCTCTACTAAAAATATAAAAATTGGCCAGGCGTGGTATCTCACACCTGCAATCCCAGCACTTCAGGAGGCTGAGGTGGGCGGATCACCTGAGGTCAGAAGTTCGAGACCAGCCTGACCAACATGGAGAAACCCTGTCTCTACTAAAAATACAGATTTAGCTGGGCCTGGTGGCATATGCCTATAATCCCAGCTGCTTGGGAGGCTGAGGGAGGAGAATCTCTTGAACTCAGGGAACCTGGGAGGCAGAGGTTGTGATGATCCAAGATTGCACCATTGCACTCCACCATAGGCAACAAGAGTGAAACTCCATCTCCAAAAAAAGAAAAAAAAGCCAGGCACGGTAGCAGGTGCCTGTAATCTCAGCTACGCAGGAGGCTGAGGCAGGAGAATCCCTTGAACCCAGGAGGTCAAAGTTGCAGTAAGCCAAGATTGTGCCATTATACTCCAGCTGGGTGACAAGAGCAAAACTGCGCCCCACCCCCACCACCAAAAAAAATTATGTAAAACAGTGTATAAGAAAAAGAAACCTTCTCAATCTGACTTTTTCTGTCAGGCTGGAGTGCAGTGGTACAATTTTGGCTCACTGCAACCTCCACTTCCTAGGTTCAAGTGATTCTCCTGCCTCAGCTTTCCGAATAGCTGGAACCACAGGTGTATGCCACCACACCTGGCTAATTTTTGTATTTTTAGTAGAGATGGAGTTTTACCATATTGGCTAGGCTGGTCTTGAACTCCTGACCTCGTGATCCCCCTGCCTCAGCCTCCCAAAGTGCTGAGATTATAGATGTGAGGCACCTCACCTGGCCTCTCATTCTTTTTTGTAGCTGCATAGTATTTCATTGTATAGATGAACTCCAAATTTTTTATTTTATTTTATTTATTTTATGATCAAGTCTTGCTGTGTTGCTTGGTCTGAAGTCATGTGGCACAGTCCTAGCTCACTGTAGCCTCAAACTTCTGGGATCAGGGTATTCTCCTGCCTCACCATCCCAAGTAGCCTGGATAATTTTTTTTTTTTTTTTTGGAGAGACAGGGTCTGGCTATGTTGCCCAGGCCAGTCTTGAACTCCTGGCCTCAAGTGATCTTCCCGCCTCAGCCCCTAAAAGTGCTGAGATTACAGGCATTAGCCACTGTGCCTGGCCTAAACTCTCCAAAAATTTTAAATCTGTCTCGTGTCAATGAATATTTTTCTCAGTCTGTTGCCCAAGTTAGAGTATAGTGGCGTAATCATAGTTCACTGTAGGCTCTACCTTCTGGACTCAACAGATCCTCTGGCCTCAGCCTCCCAAGTAGCTGGGACTACAGGCATGTGCCACCATGCCTGGCTAATTTTATTGTTGTTGTTGGTAGAGATGGGATCTCCCTATGTTGACTAGGCTGATCTCAAACCCCCTGTCGTTAAACAGTCCTCCAACCTTGGCCTCCTGAAGTGTTGGGATCATAAGCGTGCACCACTGTGCCCAGCTTCTTTCTATCTTTTGGTATTAGAAACAATAGTATAGTGAGAAACCTTGACCTTGTTTTCACAGATAGGTGAATCTACCTAATAGCATTTTGCATCCATTCTGCAGGCTGGCTGCTGGCTCTACCAGGTTCTGTGCTGGCATCCTGAGCACTGCCAGGCACTTGACCATTGAACAGAAGATGGCAGACTACTCAAACAAACTCTACCATCAGCTAGAGCAAGAAACAGGGATCCAAACAGGTAAGCAAGTGTCTCCCATTTACTGGTTTGCCTGTCTCCCAGACTGTTAGATCACTTCTGTATTTGGCCCTCTGCCAGGTTTGCCTGCTGCTTTGGTAATTAATTGGGTTTTAGGCCAGGCTCTGCCACCAATCAGGGCAAGTCACTTAGCTTGTTGAGCTGTCTTCAGTTTCCCCATCTATAAAATGAAAGTGTTCAATTAATATCCTGATCCTTTTCAGATCCTATAATTCTTGTCATGAAAGTTTTCCTGGGCGGTTTCCTATGTATGACTCATTGAAGCGTAGTAAATGGCAACACTTGGCTGCTAAACAAAGCGGAGAAAGAACTTCAATTTAGGGGCTGGACAGTTAAATCATAGTTTGACCCACTGAAATTTCACTACCTGCTATTAAGTATATATATATATATATATATATATATATATATATATATATATATGTATTTTTTTTTGAGGCGGAATCTCACTCTATCACCCAGGCTGGAGTGCGGTGGTACGGTCTTGACTCACTGCAACCTCTGCCCTGCCCTGACTCCTACCCCCTCAAGTTCAGGTTCAAGCGATTATCCTACCTCAGCCTTCCGGGTAGCTGGGGTTACAGGCATACACCACAATGCCTGGCTAATTTTTGGATTTTTAGTAGAGATGGTGGTTATCCAGGCTGATCTGGAACTCCTGACCTCAAGTGATCTGCCTGCCTTGGGCTCCTAAAGTGCTGGGATTACAGATGTGAGCCATCGCACCTGGCCTTAAGGATATTTTTCATTATAAAGTATAGACATGTACTTTTTCTTTTCTTTTTTTTTTTCCTTTTTTTAAATTTGAGACAGTGTCTTGCTCTGTCGTCCAGGCTGGAGAGCAGTGGCACGATCTTGGCTCACTGCAACCCCCACCTTTCAGGTTCGAGCAATTCTCACACCTCAGCCTCCCAAAATAATTATACAACTCACCGTAATGTAGAATCAGTGGGATCCCTGAGCTTGTTTTCCTTCAACTAGATGGTCCCATCTAGGTGTGATGGGAAACACTGACAGATTATCAGGCATTAGAGTCTCATAAGAAGCGTGCTACCTAGATCCCTTGCATGTGCAGCTCACAACATGGTTCGCGATCCTATGGGAATCTAATGCCACTGTTGATCTGAGAGGAGGTGGAGCTCAGGTGGTAATGCTTGCTAGCCCACCACTCACCTCCTGCTGTGCAGCCCAGTTCCTAACAGGCCTCAGACCATTACCAGTCTGTGGCCTAGGGGTTGAGGACTCTTGCTTTAAATCATCTCTGGATTGTTTATAATACCTAATACACTGCCTGCACATCGCTTCATTCGTGTGGATTCAATACAGTACTCTGCACAGGGCAGATTCAAGTTTTGCTCTTTGGAGTTTTGTGGAATTTTTTTCCCCGTGAATATCTTTTATCCGAGATTGATCTAATCCACTGATGTGGAACCCACAGATGTGGAGGAATAGCTGTATTCTCTGCTAATCATCTGAAAATAGTTATTTCAGGTGAGGCATTAGGTTAACTACTTTTTAATTCAATATACCAGATTACTCTTAAGATTTTTCCTTCCATGACTATGCTGAATATTAGTTTCTGCAGTGCTTCAGTTTGTGTGTGCTAAAATTTTTTTGTCAAGTGAATGGAATCAGTGTGACTATTTAAAAGTTTTAATAATCTTTTGAAAATATTCCATATAATAAGCTGGGCATGGTGGCTCATGCCTATAATCCCAGCTCTTTGGGAGGCTGAGGTAGGCTGATTAGTTGAGGCCGGGAGTTTGAGACTAGCCTGGCCAATATAGTGACACTCTTATCTCTGTCACAAAAAAAAAATTATAAAGAAAGAAGCTTTGATACAGTGAGATTAAGCCAATTTTTTTTTTGAGACAGAGTCTTGCTCTGTTGCCAGGTGCCAGGCTGGAGTGCAGTGGCGCAATCTCGGCTCACTGCAACCTCCGTCTCCCGGGTTCAAGCAATTCTCCTGCCTCAGCCTCCCAAGTAGCTGGGACTACAGGCATGCGCCACCACACCCAGCTAATTTTTGTATTTTAGTAGAGACGGGGTTTCACCATGTTGGTCAGGATGGTCTCAATCTCTTGACCTTGTGATCCGCCCACCTCGGCCTCCCAAAGTGTTGGGATTACAGGCGTGAGCCACCGCGCCCGGCTAAGCCAATTTTTAAAGTCAGTAATGAATTTAAAATTTATTTCAGAGGGAGTCTCACTCTGTCATCAGGCTGGAGTGTAGTGGTGCCATCTCTGCTTGCTGCAACCTCCACCTACCAGGTTCAAGCGATTCTCCTGCCTCAGCCTCCCAAGTAGCTGGGACTATAGGCATCCGCCACCACGCTTGACTAATTTTTGTGTTTTTAGTTGACACAGGGTTTCACTGTGTCTGCCAGGCTGACTTTGAACTCTTGAGCTCAAGAGATACATCTGCCTTGGCCTCCCAAAGTGTTGGGATTGTAGGTATGCACCACTGCAACTGGCCAACAAATTAATTTTTAAAAAATTATTTAGTGAGTTAAAAAATACGTTTAAAATGTACAGAAACATAAGAAATAAAAGTTGAAAATTTTTCCTCCCCACTGAATATCCACCAAAAAGCAACATTCTGTATTTAGTTTGTACCCTTTTGGACTCCTTTATTTGGTATGTATTGTACATATAGGTTACGTTTTTTTTTTCATTTTTTAAATTGATGTAGTTTTACGTATTTTGGGGGTACATGTGACTTTGATACATGTATACAATGTCTAGTGATCAAATCAGGATTATGCATGTCTTATCACCCTAAATATTTATCATTTATTTGTGCTGGGAACATTATAATTCTAGCTATTTTGAAATCTACAGTAAATTACTGTTAACTATATTTTTCTATTTTACTATTGAATACTAAAACTTACTTATTCTATCTAACTGTATTTTGGTATACTTTTTTTTTTTTTTTTGAGACAGAGCCTCATGCTTTTGCCCAGGCTGGAGTGGTACAGTGGCATGATCTCGACTCAGTGCAACTTCCACCTCCCGGGTTCAAGCAATTCTCCTGCCTCAGCCTCCTGAGTAGCTGGGATTACAGGCACCTGCCACCACACCCAACTAATTTTTATATTTTTAGTAAAGATGGATTTCACCGTGTTGGCCAGGCTGGTCTCGACCTTCTAACTTCAGGTGATCCGTCTGCCTCAGCCTTCCAAAGTGCTGGGATTAGAGGCATGAGCCACCCTGCCTGGCCTCACTTAAGAATGTTTTATGTAGCCAGACATGGTGGCTTATGCCTGAAATCCCAATACTTTGAAAGGCCAAGGCAGACAGATCATGAGGTCGAGTTTGAGACCAGCCCGACCAATATGGTGAAACCCCGTCTCTACTGAAAATACAAAAATTAGCCAGGTGTGGTGGAGCGCACTTGTAGTCCCAGCTACTCAGAAGGCTGAGGCAGGAGAATCACTGGAATCCGGGAGGCAGAGGTTGCAGTGAGCTGAGATCATGCCACTGCACTCCAGCCTGGGTGACAGAGCAAGACTCTGTCTCCTGCCCCAGAAAAAGAATGTTTTATGCAAAAATATATACAAGTTTATTTATTGTAGTGCTAATTGGAAACATAGGATTGCTACTTAAATGCCCATATATAGAAAGGAGATTGGTTGAAAAAAATGTTACATCCATACAAAAGACTACTAGGTAGGTGAAAAAAAAATGAGGAAGATCTCTATGAACTGCTTTGGAGTAAATTTTTGAGTAAAATAGAGCATAAAAGAGAGAATATACTATGCTACTTTTGTGTAAGAAATAAAGCAAGCTATGGTGGCTCGTGCCTATAATCCCAGCACTTTGAGAGGCCATGGTGGGAAGACCTCTTGAACCCAGGAGTGTGAGACCAGCCTGAGCAACATGGTGAGACCTCATATCTACTAAAACTTTTGACTTTTTGAGCCCAGTGAGCTGTGATCATGCCACTGCACTCTAGTCTGGGCGATAGAGGGAGAACCTGTCTCAAAAAAAAAAAAAAAAAAAGAAAGGAAGGGCCTCATATCCAAAAAAAATTTAAAAAGAAAAGAGAAAGGAAGAAAGAGAAAGAAAGGGAGGAAGGGCCCCATATCTTTCTTTTTTTTTTTTGAGAGGGAGTCTTGCCCTGTTGCCCAGGCTGGAGTGCAGTGGTGCGATCTCACCTCACTGCCACCTCCACCTCCCATATTCAAGCAATTTTCCTGCCTCAGCTTCCTGAATAACTGAGATTATAGGTATGTGCCACCACACCCAGTAATTTTTATATTTTTAGTGGAGACAGGGTTTCACCATATAGGCCAGGCTGGTCTTGAACTCTTGACCTCGTGATCTACCCAGCTCAGCCTCCCAAAGTGCTGGGATTACAGGCGTGAGCCACCACACGCAGCCAGAAGGGCCCAATATCTACAAAAAAATTAAAAATTAGCAGGTTGTAATGGTGTATATCTGTAGTCCTGGATATTTGAGAGGATGAGGTGGACAGTCTGCTGAGGCAGACTCCTTGAGCCCAGGAGTTGAGTTCAAGGATATGGTGAGCCATGATCACCGTCCTACTTGAGCCAGGACCACGGATCAACCTTGTCTCTTTAAAGTTAAAAAAAAAAAAAAAAGGCCGGGCACAGTGGCTCACACCTGTAATCCCACCACTTTGGGAGGCTGAGGCGGGTGGATCACGAGGTCAAGAGATCGAGACCATCTTGGCCAACATGGTGAAACCCCGTCTCTACTAAAAATATAAAAATTAGCTGGGCGTGGTGGTGGGTGCCTATAATCCCGGCTACTTGGGAGGCTGGGGCCGAAGAATCACTTGAAAACAGAGGTGGAGGTTGCGGTGAGCCAAGATCACTCAGCTGCACTCCAGCCTGGGCTACAGAGTGAGACTCTGTCTCAAAAAAAAAAAAAGATGAAAATCTATAAATTCGTATTAGATGAAATGTAATCATCCTCCAATTTTAAACAAGCATATT
>CAUYLG010050725.1:0-12298 GCA_963573385.1 Cacajao melanocephalus | reverse complement strand
AATTTGAAACACCGTGAAGTCCTTTGTAATTTCTGTTAGAGTATAATTCTGATAGACTAAATTTAACATTTGTCTGCAGGCTTCCCTATCTCGTCTCTAATGTGAATAACTATATTCTGTTTGAGAGATGGCGCTTTTGCCGTTGTGCATGGTCTTCACAGGACTGTCATTCCTCATTTCTGTGTCCACAGAGGTAGGTCAATGCCTGACTCAGGCATGATCCACCATGCCTTTCCCTGGATGCTGAACTTAGCAGCTTGTTAATATGGACACACAGTTTAAATGTGGGCTCATTAAGTTCCTTCCAGAGCCCATATGGAGACAATATCCATAGAAATAAAAGTTTCAGAAAATGTGGCACATATACACCATGGAATACTATGCAGCCATAAAAAAGGATGAATTCATATCCTTTGCAGGGACATGGAGGAGGCTGGAAACCATTATTCTCAGCAAACTGAAACAAGAACAGAAAACCAAACACTGCATGTTCTCACTCATAAGTGAGTGCTGAACAATGAGAACACAAGGACACAGAGAGCGGAGCATCACACACCAGGGCCTGTTCAGGGAATGGGGGCCTAGGGTTGGGATAGCGGGGTTGGGGGCTTATGGGAGGGATAGTATTAGGAGAAATACCTAAAGTAGATGACAGGGTGATGGATGCAGCAAACCACCATGGCACATGTGTACCTATGTAACAAACCTGCACATTCTGCACATGTACCCAGAACTTAAAGCATAATAATAATAAATGAAAGTATAATAATAATAAAAACTAGAGAAACAATGGGGCTGCGTATACAGATTTTGTCTTCGTGAGAGGTAGCAGCTGTATCCATGAGCCTAGACCCATGAGTGAAAACCTCAACACTCCCTAGCACCAATAGCCTTCTGTTAATTGAGTGAATGAGGAGCAAAGTATAATGATTGGCAAGATGATAAACACGAACCTATCCTCGAGAAACTGTATTATGAACCCATTTTAAAACTCATATTGGTGTAATCTCTCATTTATAACATAAAATTGTTTCCATAGCAAATAAAATAAAATTTTGCCTCTGTGTATATTTAGTTTCCTTCTACTTGCTGGAGGTGAAATCACTGCAAGAAAGGGTATACTGAAGCTGCATTGAAACTTTTATATATAAAGTTATTCCAGTTGCTAAAAGCAATTTCAGGAATATGTTTGAAATGAATGTCTCTCTTTCTAGACTGACTATATCCTTAATAAAATCTCTCTAAACATATCTTTATTAATATATTTCCCTCTTAAAAGATTGAGAAATTAAACTGGATGTGGCTAGTGAAACTTATTTTAACCCATCTAGTAACACACACTGATAAAAATCTGCTAAATTCCTCATTTAAAATATCACACCTATTTCATTTAGATACTATGCTCCTGAACATTTTGTTCATACACTAAAATAAAAAATAATGATAAATTGAACTGGTCTATAGTTTTAAAAGAAGAAAAATAATCTTAATTTTTGTTCGATTCCCATATGTCCTTAAGTATTGCCATTTGTCACAAATTTTACGTTTTTCCTTAATAACTCTATAAATAACACATTAGAGTGAAATACTTGATGAAAATTAAAAATAAAGAATTGTAAAAGCTATACCTGTCTAAGAGTTTGTCAACTACATTATGCCTTCCACCATAGGGGTCAATATGATGCCTCAGCTTTGTTTCACAATTAGAAAAAAAAAGACTAAAAACACTAAAAGCTTTTTTTTTTTTTCCTTGGGGTGGAGTCTCACTCTATTGCCCAGGCTGGAGTGCAGTGATGCCATCTTGGCTCACTGCAACCTTCACTTCCTGGGTTCAAGCAATTCTCCTGCCCCAGCTTCCCGAGCAGCTGGAGCTACAGGCACCCACCACTATGCCCAGCTAGTTTTTCTGATTTTAGTTTCACCATGTTGGCCAGGGTACTCTGCAACTCCTAAACACCTTGGCCTCCCAAAGTGCTAGGATTACAGACACGAGCCTCTGTGCCTGCCTAAAAACATTCTTTTTAAGAGAAATGCTTTAGATTAACACTTTACTCATGTTACTTCTTCTTTTCTCTTTGTAGGTCATATACACCTTTAAAGAAATACTTGAAGCCTCACTTTACTATGACTCTAGATCCCTAACTTCGTCTTACTTGTAGTGCCACATAACAGCGTTTGCTTCTGAAATTATAAATTCTTCCTTTATTTTTCCTCTTTTAATCTCTCCAATTATATTCCCAACTATTTGAAGACATTGACTGAGGTAAACATTTTTTAGGAATTTCTATTGTTCCTGATGTAAAACATAAAAACATATTAATAATAGAATACATTATGGGTGATTTTAAATAATGTTAAAACACGGAAAATATTTTTCAATATTAGAAAAGCCCAGAAGCCATGAAGATTCATAATTTTGCCGGTATAATATTTTTAAATCACTCATTTGGAAAAAATTATAAATAATTAGAATAAAGTACAATGCTAGTCTGAAAAAAATATTTGCAATTATCTCATAGACCAAAGGGCAACTTTCTGTAATACAGATTTTTAAAAAGTTTATACATTACTGAGAAAAATAATAGATTTGCCAATTACAAAATTAGTGAAGGGAAAAAAATAAGTGGACCTTTAGCATATAAAAATGGTACTTATGGTCACTTCTAATAAAATAGATGCAAATAAAAAACCACAGTAAACTATAGTTATTTTAAGAAGCAAATGATTAGCAAAGAGAAAAACTTGGTAACAGATAACAAAGTTGAAAGCAATTTAAAATAGCAAACTTTCCTTCAGCT
The DNA here is from genome assembly GCA_963573385.1 of Cacajao melanocephalus. Classification (NCBI taxonomy): domain Eukaryota; kingdom Metazoa; phylum Chordata; class Mammalia; order Primates; family Pitheciidae; genus Cacajao; species Cacajao melanocephalus. Next base: position 9,500 of record CAUYLG010050725.1, on the reverse strand, counting down.
GCTCATCACATATCGATTTAAAAGAAAAATTTACTCCATAGCACCCATCAACATCAAACATACTCTACAGTCTATTTCTATTTAAATAAGCTGCATGTAGGAAGTGTCACATGTCTATATAAACCCATTTTTTTCAACTTCCAGGCTCAGTCTTTCTCTAGATTAGCCATGAACTTGGCCCTGAGGCTAGCAATGACAGTTCTTCTATGCCATGCCTTCTGCTCCTCCCTCACTCCCTTCCCACTTTTCTTTCAACTTCATCTCCTGTTCATCTTCAACTTCATCTCCTTCCTCTTTCTTACCCACATTTGCTTTGCATAAAACTTCTTTGTCAAACTGGTGAGAAACAAAGCTTCCTTGAAAAACTTATCCGAAAAATGCAAAGCTCACTGATCCTGTAAAAAGTTAAATTCTAAAACTCTGTTTGTGTTGAGGTGAGACACAGATTTTCATTTTCTTTTATTGTTTTATGGGATAAAATAGGGTTATCGGGGAGGAAGAAGATAGATGGCTGCTGTAGTTGTGCCAGTATCATCTCAACTACAACTCAATAATTTATAAATGTTAATTTAGAAGCAACATTCCAGTGAATCTCCTGTCAGTAGAACTCATGGTAACTCTGATCATTTTAACAATCACAGAACTGAGGTAGGAAACAAATGTGACCATTGTGTTTAGAAACCATGATCCTTCAAAACTTTTTTTTCTTCCTAAATAAATAATAATGACTAAAAATTAAAATCAAATGGCTTGTAGTGAAGTCTTTTCCAATTTATGTGATCAGTGATATTCTCTTAATATTAATATATATCTTTATTGATCTTTTAGACATTTTTAGTTTTAAATCAAATGACGAGAAATGTTAGCAAGCGCTATGGGAATAAAGAGCTGGGTAAGAAAATTTGAAGTCTCATAAGTGGAATGTAGCTCTTATATATAGGTTGGTTGGGATTTATTTTGTATGAAATATAAAGTATATAAAGGCCTCTCTGGTCTTTTATATAAAATACTCAGGAGAAGTCCTACTACTTTATAAGAATTCAATAAGTGTTAATGTCTTATAACTATTTAGGGTATTATTCAATCCTAAAATCATTATGAACTTTTGAAATTGATGTAGTGTGTCTATTTCCAGGTTAAGAAGGAAGCATTTTAAAACAAAAGCCTTTAACTTTTATTTATTTTAACCCCTTTGAAGGACTCTTTGAAAACAATAGAAGTAAGGAAGAAGTTGCAGGATAGAACAGAAAGGGAATAAGCTAAACAACCAATGAACTTACAGGAAACAGTTCACATGTAAGCACATAAGCTCCTCTCTCAGACCAAAAACGTTCTGTGTTCTACCTCCCTCTCAATTCTTTCTAGGTGTTATTCTTTTCCGTTTTCATAATCTCACCTTCAGTATCCTCAAATGTTGATATAGAATGGCTGGGCTCCCAGCTAAACTCCACCCTCTAGCCCTAAGTGAAAACAGCTGACCCCATTTTTCCACCCAAATAATTGCCTTTTTGGCCGGTCCCATCCCCTATCCTATGTCCATAAAACAATTTCAGCTGGCAGATCCATAGAAGTTGCTGATGCAAGAGGTTGGGGATGCAGGCTGCTGAGTGTTAAGGATACAAGCAGCTGAGCATCTGAGACTACAGATAGATGCAGCTAACTTCAGACAAGGCAGCTTTAGGAAAAGATTGCCTATTCCCACACCATCCCCTTTCCAACTCCCTGTTCCACTGAGAGCCACATCCATCACCCAATAAAATCCTCTGCATACACTACCCTTCAATCCATTTGAGTGACCTGATTCTTTCTGGATGGGAATAAGAACCCGGTTGCAGAGAGGGCAGGGGCTTGGACATTGCTGTGGAATACACAGAGCTTGCTCCTAACAGAGAGAAGCAGCCAGCTGGTTCCAGTGTTCATTTCTTCTGGTTCCTGTATGGCACACTCCCTCTTGCAAGGAGTGGCCAGCAGCAGGCTGAGTGAAATGTGCCACTCCAGTTCCTGCCCATGAAGGGAGGTCAAGAGAACAATCCTGTCTCAATATGAAATCTGATTTCAATAGAGGATTAAACAGCTAACTACCAAAAAATAATAGCTAGATAGAGACACAGATAATAGATAATATTGACATAGATAGTTATAGCTATAACTATAGATATACGTATACATATAGATATATTGCATCCATCTGGTGATAGCTTCCTGTCTTCACAATTGGAAATAAAAAGGCAGGGATGGGAATATTAGATCACAGAGTTCTCAATTGTTTAACTCAATTTACACATGATGATAATGAGGGCCAGAGGCTATATTTTCCTTAACATATTCAATGACTTAAATTTGAAAAATCTCACCTTTTATCATTGATCATTTTCCAGCATCAGATATTAACATTTTCTCTTTGGTTTAAAAAAAAAACTATCATATGTTCTTTTCAAAAATGTTTCCTTATTTCAGTAAAAATTGCTATTAATTTCAAAGATGAAAACAAGGTAACACATTAAACTATGGAATGCCATAAAAAGGAAGTATTATCTTGTCAGTTTCAGTATTATATATGCATTTCCAGGAGACTGAGAAATATTTTCTGCTTTAGTTATGTTTCTTTTATTGCACTGTTCATATAACACATTGCAGGGTTAACAGTTTTTAAAGTGACTCATAATTTTGTTCACATCTCTGCTATATTATTACAATCTGCATTCTGTTTAAGTTTTAAATTTAAAAATAATTGCTTCTTATTAAAATCTCCCACATTGCATTATTGCTGGTCATGCAGAAAATTACTTTGCTGCAGGAAACAAAACTATCCAATATAATCTTTTCTCCTTACAGCAGAAGAGATAATTGGATTAATCACAAGTCAAAATCTTGGAAGTAGAGTGCTTCATTGGCTAAACTGAGCCATGCCTGTCAGCAATGATAGATGATAGAGATTCGGTGACGCTAGATAATCGAGTGAAGCTAGTCACCATAATAATGATTATTTTTTAAAATACTAGAATGTGTTAATTATCCATTGAATATGAGAAGAAGCTGGGTTTGCACTTTGAGGGAACTAGTTGCCTTGTTAAGACATCATCATATATCTGCATCCACTTAGGCAACTTGTTCCTCAGCTTACCTAGAACTATTCTGTAAATGTTGAAAGCTTGGGAGGAAGTAGAGGTCTCTCATATTGTGAATCTTAGCCACAATTACTGAAAATGTTGATTTTTTGGCTAAATTTTTCTTTTTTTCTTCTATTAAGCCAATTAGAAGTATATTATATTTCTTGAAACTGTCTTACATCTCCTCAATGTTCTCTTTTGTTTTATTCTTTTCATTTTTCCTCTCTTCGCATTTCAGCTTGAAAATTTTCTATGGGCTTACCTACAGCTCACTCATTCTTTCTTCAGTCATGGAAGCTGATTAATAAACCCATCAATGGGCCTAATTTTTTTCTCCCTTAGCTTTTTCTTTTGCTTCTTCCTTACATTATTTTTCATTTCTCTGCTTATGTAACACACATCTCTTTTTTCTGTAAAGAGCCCTTAACATAGGAGTTACAACTATTTTAATTTCTCAGAATGATGATTCTAACAGTTGTATTATATCTAGGTATGGTTCTGATTCTTGTTTTGTCTCTTCAGATTAAGCATTTTATTGCATTTGGCATAATTTTACATTTTTTTGTTGAAAGCTGTTTATGTTGTATTGGGTAATAGGGACCAAGGATAATTGACCTTTAATGTGAAGATTTATGTGGGCCTGTATTTATTATTTGATCTAGTGTAAAATTCTAGAGCAAGCTTGTTCAACCCATGGCTCATGGGCAGCATATGGCCCAGGATGGCTTTGAATGTGGCCCAACACAAAATTTTAAATTTTCTTAAAATACTAGGAGATATGTATATATATATATATATATATATATATATATATATATATATATATACACACACACATATATCAGCTCTCATCAGCTATCACTGGTGTTAGTGTATTTTATGTGTGGCCCAAGACAGTTCTTTTAGTGTGGCCCAGGGATGCCAAAAGATTGTACAACCCTGTTCTACAGTTTTCAGATTTCTCTGTTGCCCTCGATTTAGTCCTCCTCGCTGACTTTACACTTCCCTAGGTTCCCTTAGAGAGAGCCTGTATTTTGCACCTCTTTAAACGTAATTCATTCTTATTATCCTGGAACTCTACTGATGTGGAGGTAGGGTGTCATAAAGGAGGAATATTCTGCTATCTTCAGATTAAATCTCAGTGTTTCAGTGGGCCTGTATCCCATGTCTGTGATTTTCACTAATATTAGCAGTCTAGCATTTTATTTCCCCCTGCCTCCTACTCTCTCTCTTCTGATTGCTGTGCTTCCTATCTATTTCCTTGAAACCCTGACCCCTGGTGACAATGTCTTCTTACAGATTTTTCCAGCTTATGTTAGACAAGAAAGCTAGGAAGGATCAGAAAGGGAAAAATGCACTTGTCTCAGCTGGATGTGACTCTGGCAAAGTCATTCCTGCTAGAGAATAGGTCTTCGCTTTGGAGAAGGCTCTAGGTGTACTTCAAAAACATCACTCTTGCCTTTCTCTTGCCAGAGTAGAGAACCTTCTTCAGGTCCTACATGAATCTAGTGAGAATATTGTATGTAAAGTCAATGAAAGTGTCGATCCTTTCCCCTAGGTTTCCAGTCTCCTGGAGTATTTTATTCTCATACTTATCTACACTCAGTTTACAGCAATTTATCAAAATTGCCATTCAAGTAGTCCTACAAATTCATGATAGGACCAGCAGTTTCTGTTCTATGTAAGGAGACTTCAGTTCTGTATTTCTCTGGATACGTTGTGTTCTCTGGATACCAAGAAAAGTTAATAATACTCAGTTTATCTGTTTCTTGCTGTTATGATGAGAGGTATGACATACAGTTTACATGTTGGAGCTGAATCCAGAAGCCTTCCAAAACTTAGTTTTATCTTGACCTTTTAGCCAGTAATTTACTCAATAGTAATCATGATTTACGTTTAGATTATCTTGAATTTTCTACATATGCAATCATTTGTTTATAAACAGTCACAGTTCTCAAGTTCTAGTTCCTATTTAATTATATAGATATGATTAAATATATACATATATATATATAAAACCATTGCTTCATTTTTTTATTGACTAGGGCAATTAAGGCAGGCTTCAAAAGAAATACTGGAAAATATCTCACTAAATGCAAATAAAAATTTTGAAACTTATGAGGTACATGTAAAGGAGTGGCTTTAAAAATTACAGCTGGAAATGCTTGTATTAGAAAAGGAGAAAAAAAATTTTAAAAATTAATGATTTCAGCTCCCACCAAAAGAGGCTAGTGGAAGAGAAGCTTTCATATTAAATAAAAGTAAAACATAAATAAATAGAACAGACATCTCTGAACGAAACAAAAAAAAAACTAATGATAAAGTAAACAAACAAATTATTATTTTAAATAAATTATTAAAATCAATTTAAATAATTAGATTGCTCAAGCAAAAGCAATGAAACAGTAGGTTGCACTATATTTGTAACACACAATGGCTGAGAGAATATTATCTAGCAACTTTATGCTACCAAATCTGGAAACTTAAACCAAAGTGACAAATATCTTGAAAAACACAACTTATCAAAACTAATTTAAAAAGAAACAGAAAAGCTAAATAGTCCGATTTCTGGTAAAGATAGATAAATGATGATTAAAATCCTTCATACAAAGAAAGAAAAAAACAAAAACAAAAACCCAGCCTTATATAAATGTACTGATAGATTCAATTAAATATTTAATGAATTAATCATATAACTCTTAGTTGATGAAACACAGTAGGAAATGTTTACTCATTTAATTATGATTACCATAATACCAAAATCAGAAAATCAAAAAAATATTTAATGGGTGAATCATATAAATCTAAGTTGATAGAGTAGGAAATGTGTACTTATTTAATTATGATTACCATAATACCAAAATCAGAAAAAATTATAAAAGAAAACGTAATGTAAATATTCTTGCATATATTGATGCAAAATCATACAACCAGAAAATCTTTAGCAAAATCTTATCTAATTGAAATGAGTAGTATTGGTTAATATTGGAATGTCTATAGTTGTAATTCACCATTATACTAGAGATTCTAGTATGTGAATTAAAGAAAGGGAAAAAATATGTAAATGGGAAGTAAGCTGCAAAACACTATTTGCATTTGACATTATTGATTTTGCAGGAAATTATAAGGAAGCTACAAAAATGTTATTAATAATTAAAGAATGTAATGGGTTCATAGGAAACTGGGCCATGAAACAAAAATTGATGTCTTTCCTTGTCTTACAATTACAATTAAAGCACAGAGTAAATTATAATTTACAGTAGCATACAATACAGAAAATACTTGGAGACACATTTAATGTAATATTTGTAAAAGCTGTGAACTGAAAACTGTAATACAGATCTGAGAGAAATGAAAGAAAACATACAAATTGAGTGACATATCATATTCATTGACCGTAAGGCTCTTTGTAAAATATCACAAATCTATAAATTTAATGAAATTTGAATGAGATAGCTGGGAGGCATTTTTTGTAGATTGTCAAGCTGATTCTAAAATGTACATAGACATTCAAAGAACCTAGGAGAGCAAAAATGCTTGCCCAGGAAGAACAGACTTGAAGGTCTTTCGCCATGTGATTTCAAACCTTAGTATACACTTATTAAGTACAGGGTGGTATTAGTGTGAGGGCAGACATAAAAATAAATGAAACATCATAGAGATTCCAAAAATCAGGCCATGGATATTTGTTAACGTCCAAAAAAACTGTCAAGGCAATTCAATGGGGGAAAATAAAATCTTTTCAATAAATGGTGCTGGGACAAGTGGATGTGAAGAAAAGGAACTTAAAACTAAAGTCATGACATATACAAAATAAATTAATTCATAAAACAAAATATGAATTAGGTGTTATGCTGTAAAATGCCTAAAAAATAATTTTTGTGGGTTTTGAATGGGTAAAGATTTCTTATACAATTATTATAAACATGAAAAATAAAAGAAAAAAGCAAATTGAACTTTATCAAACTTGTATGGAAATTATTCCTGTGTAAAGTTGATTTAAAAAATTAATCCAGTGATAGTACTGCAAATTAAGGGAGAAAAAGAAATAAATAATGTGACTGAGAATATCCTAATAGAGAAATGATGAAGTTTCTCTGTCAGAGTATCTGAAAGGAAACATAAACTACAGAGACAATTACCCAGTTGAAACAATAAAATAAAATGAGATTGGAGGCAGAAATTTAAAATAGCTTTTGAAAATGCATGAGATAAAAAACGTGGAACATGGGTTTAGCCTTAGCAATAATTTTGAACTGTATTTATTATAAACAAAGCAAAACAAAACTTGCATTCTGAATAACTTGTGTAACAGACCCATCAAGGAATGTTTCTTATGGAAAAACAAGAGGTATCCTTGTTAAGAACTGTCCCTAAAGCAATCGTTTGAACAAAGTAAACTTTCTCTACACAAAATGGATTAGTTCTAGATATGATGAATCATTTTTACTTCAGCATTATGCTTATAATTCAAATTCTATTCATGACCCATGGGCTCGTGCTTGCCTCTCTTAGAGGGGAAGCTACAGATTTTGATTAGCAAAAATAAAAGAACAGTTTTGCTACGATATCTCTGCAAGTTACTAAAGCAGTGTTAAACCTACTTGATATAACGTGCAATGGACAAATGCACAAGTGAGGGAGGAAGCCAATTCCTATACTAGATTTCTTTTGGTGTACACTGAAACATGGAAATAGCATGGTTTCTAAGGATATGGTGGTGATTGGCAATTGGTAGACATGGCAACTAGTTTTTACTCTCAAATGGGCATTCATTCTTTGGATTTGAAAAGAAAAACAATCTGGTAATACTTTGAGGGGCAAGATCTTCCAAAGAGAAGGTTGAGCTACCTCTAGAGAACTACTGTTTTATTTATGTTATTTATTTATTTATGAGACAAAGTCTCACTCTTATTGCCCAGGCTGTGCAGTGGTGTGATCTTGGCTCACGGCAACCTCTGTCTCCCGGATTCAAGCGATCCTCCTGCCTCAGCCTTACAAGTAGCTGGGATTACAGGCACACACCAAAATGCAGGGCTATGTTTTGTATTTTCAGTAGAGACAAGGTTTTGCAGTGTTGGCCAGGCTGGTCTCAAACTCCTGACCTCAGGTGATCCACTCACCTCAGTCTCCCAAAGTGCTGGGATTACAAGTGTGAACCACTGCACCCAGCCTCTTTATGCTATTTTGGATCTAAACAAATATTCCAAGCCACAACAAAAGAATTGATGAGGATTGGAAATAGTTGGCAAATTATTTATAAACAGTGATAAGTGGTATGGGAGTTTGTAATTGAATCTCAATTAGGTAATTAATATACATGTATATTTTATTTGTAATTTTAAAAATCTTGGAGATGAAGTGAATTAGTCAACCTTCTGTCCCTTTTATATCCAAGTGAGAAGTAGCATGACACAGGAGTCCAAGGATTTATAATACATTAGCAGAAATCAGAATAGTGAGAGTGTTTTGTAGGTGTGTATTCGCTGGAAAATATGCTTAAGAAAATCTCCACAGGTTCTACTTCTGGGACATCCACTTATATTCATTAATGGCAATCTGAATCCAATTCATGGGCCACACACTGTTCATAGTCAATTTCACGTTCAATAGCAGATGGATATATATTGGATCATTTTCCTTCTACTTCACTGCAACGTTAGGTGTGAGAGAAAGCCTTTCTTTGCTTAGCTAAAATGGCCTTTCCATAATGGCATTTCCAAATATTGAGATAAGTAAATTGGACTTAGAATCTCTTGGTTTAAGTATTTTCTGTTCAACTAAATTAATCAACTGTTACCTGTAGGAACAAAGTTTTTTTTTTTTTTTTTTTTTGGTTCTCTTCTTAATCAATTATCTTTCAGTGGTGAGGGAAGATAGTGACATAGATGTCATAGTATCAACAAAGCATAAATCTGTGTGTGTAACATAGTGTGGAAATGACTACTATTTCCAGAGACACTGAATTGGATTTAAACTAAATATCAATAGGTTGTAGATATTCTTGTCTTGTTTCTAAATTTAATTATGTTAAATTTAGTGGATACCTTATACAAATATTAACAGCATTTTTAGTGACTTAAGGTAAAGAAGCATTTTTTCCCCTAAGAAAATTTTCAACCAAATGTCAAAAACATAAATAAACACAGAATTTTAAAAAATATTTTCTGAAGTCTGATAAAATTATGTTTTACATTGATACGATGTTAAGAAAAAATTTATATGATTGAAAACAGCTATGAATATAATTATTTTACATCTTAATAAAGAATTGCTAAATTTTTTTCCCATTCTGTTAGTTGCTGATTCACTGTGATATTACTTCTGAGTCCTCTGTTCTGTTCCATTGGTCTATATCTCTGTTTTGATACCAGTACCATGCTGTTTTGA